>CAUG01000144.1:0-32419 GCA_000442785.1 Papiliotrema flavescens NRRL Y-50378
AGGATAGGCTACACCACGCTTCTGACAACCCCTCGAAAATCTCTCGCCGCTGAAAGGGCTTTGAGGAACAGACTCGCCGAATTGGATGCACCACTCATGACCCAGCGACCGGCGCAGCTTGGCGCTATATGCTGCGAAGACTCAGCACCTCCAATGATCTTTAGTTTCCACAAATACAGGCAGCCTACCGGCGCGAGCGACGCCGGAGCGCTGACCAGTATAGAGATCGCGCACGAGTTCTTGGACCGGCATGCCGGGAGGTGGCCCCGCACTTTTGAGGAGCTCCTCGAGAATGTGTCAGAGATCACGGTCTTCAAATCCTTCGGACAGTTCGACGTGCGCCCTGCCCCGCTCGCCAATCTTATTGGCGATCAGCCGCGATATTCTGGAGACAGCGCAAATACTATTTCGGCAAGTCTCTGTCACATTCTTCACATTGAGCTCTGCGGTCCGAGCGCGCCTCCCACACTCGTGAGGGAAGCGCCCACACGCCAGGTCACGGTGGCGTGACTGCAACACGTTCTCAAACGGCGCGACCTGCTTTATGATGTTCTTGATCGCCTATCTTTGTCCATCTTGTCTACGTTCCCATGTAAGAAGAAGTCGCATCGAGGCATTTGCTGAGCTGCTCATGGTCGAGGACCGTCTCGACGATGAGCGTGGGGCTCGAGGGAAAAGGGATAGGTAGCAGTTGCATGAGAACGCTGGGCGGTAGTTCCTTGGAAGAGAATTCGTCTGTTGATCATCCGTGTACCTGAAGGAGGGGTTCAGAGAGCGCTTGATCACCAGTACCTCCTCGAAAGTTGACGACAAAGGTAGTCGCCAGAACCCATGGGCTGTTGTCGCCCACCGCTCCATACACTCTCTGTAACAAATTCTCCCATACAGCATCCGCTTGCCACATCGTTGAACGCTACGAGAGTAACATGTTGCGTTCGGCCCGCCTCTCGCCATCGACTCCGGTAATATGTGGAAAGTGGCGGCTACAACCAGAGCATGACCGATGCCTCCAAATGCATCGTGCAATCGCTAAGAGACTTCCAGTCGGACCACCTAGACTTCCTCACTACTGATTGTCAATGAATAGATGGGAGAACCGGAGTCGGGTTGCAATAGACATGTCTGGGCAGCGTGTGTCCTGTACAACAGCGAGCGATAGACCTAGTTCGCGAAGTGGCGTGCCTCATAAGTTGCACATTGAGCTTTCAAGCACATGCATAAGAAATCGCATGGGCAACATGCCGTGTCTATTCTCACCGGCTCGCAGGCTTCTCCGGAGCGATATATTTCACGGCTATGCCAGAGGACAAAGGTGCAGGGGGATGTTGGGACAACGAGCGTGGCGCCGTGACTAGTGACAGCCTGGAGTTCATGGCGCAAGCGCTTTGCAAAGACGTGCTTCGAATATACAGCGTGTCCTCGTCAAAACGCGGAGCGAGGAGCTGTCTCCTTTGATCTAGCGGAAGGGGCTGCCTTGTCCGAGCGGTCTACCATTAATAGAGTGGAGAGGGGTCTTCGATGAGACGGTCACTGGGGATTGGGCTATCGGCAGGCAGTACGCCCCAGTGGACGAGGCTAGGCGGCAGGGCGCTGCCCTTTTGGCCCCATATAACAGCAGTCTATAATCCCGTTCCCTCGCCACCAGTTCTCCGAATCAACGTCTTCTCTCACCCATCATGCCCTCACGCCAAGCGAAAGCACAGGAAGTGAAGGACAGTGCAATCGGATTTCGACTGGGAACATGGAGCATCGCGCTGGATCCCCTGCCTGCACCACTACAAAGTGGCGCCCACAGCCAAGGGGCACAACAATGCAGTGGGTCACCCGGGGCAACCCTCATGGACCTATACACGCATGGCAGGGAGCTGGGAGTACCCTCAGCAGGCGAAGGGGCTCTCGTGAGGGATCCAACTCGTACAAATAATAAGTACGAGGCGAGTCTCAAGATCTCGAGCGCGAAGAGCACCGGCAGCATGAGGTTCACCGGTTATCAGAGGATGAATGCCGAGACATTGCAACGGGAGGTGTCGGTGTGGGGTGAGGTAAAATTCACCGTGAAAACGAAGTTCAGCCCCATCGCGTTTGACCCACCGCCCGAAACCTGGATGACCATATTTCTCGAGCATGAGCACTTTCTACCCTTGCTGACGGGCTACCCGACCGTCATCAGTGCCTGGAACCTCGGCAGCGCTGTCATCTACTTTCACGAGTCGAAACGCTCCAAAAAACACATCGACTGGAAAGCTGTGACCGAAACATACGCCAGGAAGCACCATGGCAATGCACCCCACTCGGCCCAGACTTTCGTCGAGTGTGCACATTCGATGCAGGCAGAAGACTCCGCAACGATGAGCATCATGGCGAGCAAATTGGGCGGTGTGTTTTTACAGGTTTCGGACACGATTCAAAGGCTGAGCTGACGCGACAGCTGCTCCAGTCGACGCCGAACTGACGATGTGCCATACGCTTCACATCAAGTTTGGGCCGAAGGTGTCCATTCCACCTACAGCAAGCTCATCAGCCGCCGGTTGGGGCTCAAGCGGGCGACCGGAGTCACCTTCCTCCCTCCCATTTGCGAATCTTCAGCTGTATTGATCACATCTTTGTACATACCCGAGTTGCCGTTGTCCTCAATGATCGCACGCATGGTTCACAGGTTTTAAAAAATGTGACATGGCGATGTATCTCGTGGGTTTAATCTGGTTGAAGCTTGGGCGTATATTAGGAGGTATGAACAGTCCGGCCGAAAACGGTGATGCGCTGGTACACCCCGCACGGAGGGAAGGGTACGATGAGCACTGTCAGTCATTAGAGTCGCGACCCATCGAGAATACGGTCTCAGATGCCCCCAGCACTGTCGTCCCGAAGCCTCAGCTACAGTTCGAGATGTCATTCGTGTGAGATGTCAAGGCCGTCTCGACACGGTGTTCGAAAGCGTACCTTGCTCGCTGATTTATGACCAACTTTACATGCAGTGGTCTGTCGAGAATATTATCTCGTCGCAGTGAGCCATTGATTGCATGGCTGCGACACGGTGTTTCTCCTGGATATCTACGCCTTGATCTCCTTGACCTTGTTCTTGATTCGGTCGACAGTCTCCTCGGCCTTGCCCTTGTTGGCCTGGATCGAGAGGTAGGCGTTCCACGGGATGTTGACACCGTTGATGACGAGCAGACGGTACTGCAGCGGGACGAGCTGGGGTGAGCTCTGCATGGGATCCTGAGCCGGGTAAGGGCAAAACCACTCACGCCCATGTTAAGCAACTGAACCGGAACGAAGCTATAGTCAGCACGAGCAGCACGGGTAGCACGAGCACGTAAGCAGCCTCCTGCGAAGCGTTCTTTCAGCCCCGCCGCGCGTCGACCTGACATCGCCAACAAGCCCCCTTGCGATCTTGCCCTCCCGCCGGCTCGCCCACTTCCAGCCGGCTGATCACCCCAGCATCTGCGACAGAGCTTCCAGCCTGACGGTCTCCTGGTACGCCTTTTCAGTGATCCGCCCGGTTATGCAGTTTCCAGCAACACCAGGTCGACTCCAGGCTCGAATCCCTATCGCCAAACATCCCGGTCGTCCGTCACAGCCAGGCATGCAAGAGCACACTCACACGCTCCAGTTCGTCTTCAATGTGTCCGTGAAAGACTGTCATCAGCCATTTGGCTAGGCATACGCAGCACCTTACTCACCGCATTCCACTTGGCCTTGACGGCGTCCATATCCTTACCCTCCGCGAGCGTCATGTACGTGAAGAAGCCTGCGATGAGCTCGGTCGGCATCTCCATTCTCCGCCCTCTCTTCTCCTGCCGCGTTGCCGCCAGACCGATGCCGATCTACCAACCATCTCCCGCAGAGCACCGTAATGCCTCTTGATTCCACCCCCGGCGCATCCTCGAACGTCTCGATACTCTGACTGCGCCCACTAAACCAAAACTCACCAGTAAGCACGAACGGCGCGAACAAGAACTGGTCCAAGCTCATCCTCGCGATGGCTCCGGGCCACTTGGCGCGAATGGGGATGCGCTCCAGCGTACGGAACCACACCGTCACCGCCGGCGCGAAGATGCCTCCTCCCCAGACGACAATTCGGCTGAACGTTAGCGACGGGTCCCATTATATTCGACTCCTTCCCGGTAGCCATGCTATACCCTCCAGCACATGTCCGGAGGCGGGCGCCCTCATCCCGTGCGTCATTTCGGGCAGGGTAAGACACGATGGAACGCAAGCAGAAGTCAAGTGGAGACTCACGCAGTTCGGGCAAAGTCGTGCTTGTCCCCCTTCTTCTCAATAGCCTGCTGGGCGATAACTGAAGTCAGCTCAGTCGCCTGAGCATCTAGCGCGTAGCCCACCATCACCCGTCGCGAAGAGGACCTGGCTGTCAGCTCTAGAAAGACGACGGGGGTTCAGGACTCACGGCAGACGTCAAGATGTTGCCGAGCATGGGTCGCCTGGCCAGGAGGGACTGATAAGCGCCGAGCAATCCTGCCATGTTGTCGAACGTCGATTGGTGATATTAGGATCGAATTGTGCGTCGTTCGAAGAGTGGAGAAAAGCACTTCTCGATAGAGGTGTAACGCGTATGGTCGGAACAGAGGCTGCCGAAGGTGGACCGGGTTCTATTCTATATGCCGTAGGGGCAACCGAAGAAGCAGTCGACGAGATTGGTATTTGTCTGTAACCGGATCGAAGGGTCCTTTGGGTCTATGCTTCTATGGTCGATTCTTCGAGCAAGGTATACCTTTACAACGGCTTAGGATATAGGCAAAGTCAAAGTTCAAGTCTGCAAAGCGAGGTCAAGGAGCGTCGGGTCTATGAGTGCGGAGCTGGTCAGTAGGCGAGCGAGCGAGCGGGGCTGTTGATTGTGCAAAATGGTTTTGCACATGACGTCGTTCCTGGTCACTTTCCGCCAAATCTCCGGGAAAAACAATGCATACACAATCCCATACATCCGTTCTTCCGTTCTACCGTTCTCAAGCATCCAACATATTCAACATCGTTCCGGCGTCCACAATGACTACACCCAGCCTACACCAGCTCGAGGTACCGTTCCACTGCGCGTCAGATCCATCTCCGATTCAGCAGCCATCGCCTTGACTCACGCTCCCAGCTCGTCACTGCCCGACGGTGCTCCTCCACCTCGTTCTCCCTCGTGCCCGCAAAGTGGTCCACAAAGTAATCGCCAAACACCTCCCGCGCCACGCTGCCCTCGCGCTTGAACGTCGCGGTGGCGCTCTCCAGGCTCGTCGGAAGCTTGATGAGCGTCTGGCGCGTCACGTCCGGGGCGTCGATGGGGCCGTAAGGCAGCTTCAGCTTCTTCTCGATACCACGCAGACCGAGGCCGAAAATCGCTGCCATAGCGTAGTAGGGGTTCATCTGGAGTGAGCGTCCGACCAACAAGGCGGCTGGACACTCACGTCCGCACCAGGCACTCGGACCTCGAAGCGCGTCGCAGAGGCTCCAGATCCAGGAGGGCAGATGATACGGATAGAAGCCGCGCGGGACTCGTAGCCGTACGAGGCTGTGTCGGGCGCCCACATTGCCTCTCCGCCCAGGAGACGCTTGTACGAGTTGATCGTGGGGCACATGAGGGGCACGACTGTGTGTGAGTGCAGTCAAAATGATTTCGCTGCTCGACTCACTATCGGCGAGACCGTCCACCAGTCCGGCGAGGAACCACTCGGCCTCCTGTGTGAGGTATTTGAGTCCGTCGTACGCTGCGTTAGAGCGGCCACCAGCTTTGATGACGTCGTCAGACAGGGCGAAGACATTCTTGCCTTCCTTGTCCCGTAATGAGACGTGGATGTGGCTGTCGTCAGCTCACGCTTGAAGCGGTGCATTCAACATACCCCGAGCATCCCGGCATCTGTTGTTAGCTGTAGCGGGCGTTGTGGGAGAGCAACTCACGTCTCCATGGGGTTTCGCCATGAACGTCGGTATTATGCCGTACTTCATGCCCACGCTCTTAGCCACGAGCTTGAACAGGCATGCATTGTCCGCCATCCGCGCCGTCTCGGTGTAAGCCAAAGCGGTCTCGAATACGCCCGGTCCCGTCTCGGTGTCTACTCATGAGCTTCGGACGCCAGACAGCAATGGTTGTCAGGATTGACGCACGGTGACCCTCGACGCCGACCCCAAAGTCCTCGGCGGCGTCGTAAATCTCGTGGAAGTAGTCCTGGTTCAACGTGGGGCGCAGCATAGAGTATCCATGCACTGGTGTCAGCTTTGCTTCCCCTGCAGAGAGACTCGAGCTCACTTCCGGGCGTGAGCGGGTTGAGCTTGGCGAAGCCCTTGTCCGCGGCCGACTGCGGCGTCTCCTTGAACTGGAAGTACTGCCATGAGCTCTAACTCACATCAAGCGAGTCCAGTGACGCACCTCGAACTCGGCGCCGCTCATACAAGTCCATCCGCTACTCTCCGCCTTCTCCACGACCGACCGGAGCGCTGTCCGGGGGTCAACCGCGAGCGCATCGCCCGTCTCGGGCGTGATGAACCGGACAAGGAAAAGCGGGACATTCCGCTCCCATGGTATACGCCTATACGTCGACAGGTCCACCTTGGCAATGAGGTCCCGCCATCCATTCCCCTTGTTCGACACGAGCAGCTCGCGCTCATAGGTCTTGTCGTGGACTGCAGTGAGCGCCTATTCGCGGTCGTCGACGAACCACCCACTGTCCCAGCCGAACACGACGGAGCAGAAGCCGAAGCCATCCGACTTGACGACGCTGAGGAACTTCTCCTTGGACATGAACTTGCCGCGGAGGATTCCGTCGACGTCCACTCCTGGACATGAGCTTCGGCAACCTACCGGCTCCATTGTGGACACACCAGCCACTTTGACCTTGACATCATCCTTCAGGAGCTCTTTGAGCTCGTCCAGGCTGGTAGGGGCATTGCGGGTGGGGAGCAGAGGCATTCTGGCAGGTGTATGACAGGTGAGATGGAAGTGGGGATGTGGGAACGAGCAAGAGATAACGATGTCCTATTCTCGGTTACCGGTCTGTCTGTCGTCCCTTGTCCCGTGCATATCGTGGTCATCGTCATCCAGACGACAGGAACGGAGGCCCCTGCTTTCACACGGTGTACCAACCCATCTACTTTTGATGACGCGGGGGCGTCTGCCGCTGCTCGGTATGAAACGCGCGGTTCGGCCAAAGAAAGTCGCGTCGATCGGCGAGGGCAAGCAAGCATCCCTCATCACTGGCGCAAGACAGGCAGAGGACCTGTACGCCCGACACACTCCCCCTCCGCTACACCTTGACCACGGATTTTCTTCTACCACCGTCAAGCACTCAAAATGCCGCCCAAAGCCGCCGGCGGAATCGCTGCCTACTTTACAAAAGTCCCCTCGACCTCGCCCAAGGCAAAGACCACCACCGTCGTCAACGCCGTCACATCAACCGCCGCATCATCGTCACAAGCTGCATCATCGACGGCGGGGCCACAGTCCTCCCCGCCAAAATCGTCCCCGTCTACTGGTACGAAGCGATCATTCCTCTCTGACGCTGCGCGCAAGGCCATCGCAGAGGGCGCAGCCGAGCATGAGGCATCCAAGCGGGCCAAGACGACCCATACGCCCGCAACGACTGGCAGTGAGTCGGGCAGCGGGGCTTGGGGCTGGCGATGCGGCGATCTGACGATCAGAAGTCGCAGATGTGTTTACGAAGGCGCAGACGAGCTCGAAGATCTCGCTGTTAAAGTCCCAGAGCCGGGAAGAGCTAGCCGCGGCGTTGAGCAGGATGGACAGCGCCGATGCGGAGATCCTGCGGATGGAGGTGGATACGATGGGGGAGGACTGGTTATTGGCTCTCCAGGATGAGCTCACGAAGCCGTATTTCACCAATGTGCGTCGAGAGCTCGGCCTTTGGATAGATCCGCCCTGGTAGGGAGAGCTCAGCTCATAGGCAGCTCAAGCGGTTCGTCACGGCCGAGCAGAAGACCAAGAAGATCTTCCCGCCTGGTCAGTGTGACTCAGCTCCCGGCAGGACGCCAGCTCACCGCAGCATCGGACGTGTACCAGTGGTCCACCTTGTGCCCGTTGAAGGACGTGCGGGTCGTCATTGTCGGTACGTGGACACCCTTGTCGTGCTGCCGTGGGCTGACGATACAGGGCAAGATCCATACCATGTTGGTTCATGATTGCAGGTCCACGAATCGTACTGACGTGCAGGACGACGGACAGGCACATGTGAGCTGCACGCCCCCTAGCTTGCATTCCGTACCCAGCTGACGTGAAGGGGCTCGCATTCTCGGTGAAGAAGGGCGTGCGCATACCGCCCTCCCTGCGGAATATCTACAAGGAGATGGGCGACGAAATCCCGGGCTTCAAGATACCCAAGCATGGGTAAGGTCAGAACCGTCGATCCGCCTCAAGCTGACGCCAGGTACCTCGAAGAGTGGGCGAAGCACGGCGTCTTGCTGCTGAACACGGCACTGACGGTCCGGGCTCACGATGTATGTCGCGTCGTAGATTGAAAGACACGAGCCGCCGATATTGACACCAGGCCGGTTCGCATTCGAACAAGGGCTGGGAAACGTTCACCGCTGCTGT
Source organism: Papiliotrema flavescens NRRL Y-50378 (assembly GCA_000442785.1). Classification (NCBI taxonomy): domain Eukaryota; kingdom Fungi; phylum Basidiomycota; class Tremellomycetes; order Tremellales; family Rhynchogastremaceae; genus Papiliotrema; species Papiliotrema flavescens. The sequence continues at coordinate 8,543 of CAUG01000144.1, forward strand.
CCTCCGCGTGGTAACGGAACGGCTCTCACCATCAGAATCAGCGGACCATGTGCCCGGCGCAAAGGGTGTCGTGTTCATGGCGTGGGGGGCACATGCGCAGAAGATGTGTGCTGGGGTGGACAAGGTGCGTGCTGCCATCAGCCCGCCTGCAGAGGCACATAGGGCCTGGGTCAAGGCTCCTTCCTTTCCGGACGTTATCCTGCGAATGTTCCCACGCGAGGCTGCAGGCGCTCACGTACAGAAGAAACACCTCGTCCTTACCTCGGCCCACCCCAGTCCGCTCGCGGCCAGTCGCGGCTTCTTCGGGAACGGGCATTTCAAGAAGGCCAATGTGTGGCTGGAAGAGCGCTACGGGCCCGGAGGCGGTATAGACTGGGCTGCGCTGGGCGACCAATGAGCAGGAGGAGTTGTGCCACCGCGTTTTCGGCGAGCAGACTTGGATCAGTATCGTGCTCGCCAAGAGGCACAGGGCAAAGAGGATCTCAGCGGGGATGCCGTTCGCACCAGAAGACGTATTGCTGTCGGAGGTATACTTGTACATACAAACTAGCACGAACATGACGTGGTATACGCAAAGTCTCGCAGTGCATTACTCGCTGCCCACTATGCCTCCGTGGCCGTAGATGATTCAGCCTCCGTCGCTGGCTTCTTGCCCTTCTGTGGACGACTCCGGCCCCATACCACCCGGCACTTCTTGTTCGACACCTCGATACCGCCTTGTATTGACAAAGCCTCGGCCGCGCGTTCCGCCAGAGACCGTTGGTTGAAATTGACAAACGCGACATCTGCCATCAGCGCTCGAGGCCACCTGGTTGTGTCGCGAAACTCACGGCTGGCAGCGACGATCGTCAACGAGCGGATATCCGTAGGCTTGACGAACGGGCACGTGAAAACCAATGCAGAGCGCACTTCCGACTCGTTACACTCCGGCAAACCCAAGAAGAGCAGCGTTGTCTGGGTATGAGCGCTGATCCCGGCACGCAGTCCAAAGCACTCACGACGGTCTTGTCCTCTGGCGCCTTCATCCCCTTGCTCTCCGCCTGCTCCTTAAGGATCTTGTTTGCGACCGGGTCGTTCCGTCCGTAATACCGGTCCGCCAGGTTCTGCTTCTGCAGCCCGTTCTCCTCCGGGATCTCGTGCCTATTATCAACCTCCTGCCTTGATCCACCGCCACCCTTGACCCGACTCACCTGAACGGGCACTCGGCCCCACGCTTGCACTCGCCCTTGACGAAGAAGCTACAAATATGCGGTCGATTCCGCTTGTAATTCGGGTCCGAGCGCGCAATGCTTTTGAGCATCTCCCGGCCCTGTCGGTTCGCCAGCTCCGAGTCGAATGTTTGCCCATCTGGCGAATCCGCCATCTGCGCCTCGAGGTTCTGGATATAATATTCTGGCGTGAGCTGCGTAAACAAAGAGCGGCATGGCAGCTTACGTTTGTTGATGTCCGTACTCGGCGCCTGGTTCTTACGGCCAAGAGCGGCATCCCGCACTTGCGTGGGCAGGCCATACTCGAGGTCCAGGAGACACGTCTGGCACACGCCCTTGATCTTCGCGCAGGTCGTGCACACCTCGGTCTTCTTGAACCGCCCACCCGCTCCCGGGTTCCACCGGAAGACAGTGAATGGCCGGTTGCAGATCTTGCACTCGTGCCCGAACTCCTGCTTGCTCTGCGGGTCAGCGCGGCTGGGAGAAGGGTGGGAGACGGGTCGAAGGATGACTTGCCATGCGGACGTAAGGATTGGGGCCGAGACCTGGGCGTTAGCCGTCACGCATGAGCTAGTCTAGAGGTGGCTCACATGTCTCGCACCTATCGTCAGCGTCGTACTTGTCTGGATGATGCATCGGTCGGGGACAGCATGACCCGGCAAGCCGAAAGGACACTCACAAGATAGGGAAGTCTGAGCTTTCCACCCCGACTTTCTGTCCGTCAGCCGATGAAACAAGCGGCTGGTCGAGCCCTCGGTATCTGCACTCACGTTGATGTCGTGCTTTGGCGGCATGTTGGTAGCGCTATGAGGTAAGTAGCAACAAGCAAGCTGGACGTGATTCAGCTGGAAAGTCGAGCCCGAGCAGTATGAGCAGGAACGAGTGCTGACGTGTAAATGGTGTTTTGAGGGGGGATTCGCCACTCGTCTGCGTTGAAGATTGATAAGCAGCCAGATCACTCTCAGTTGACAACCTTTTCTGACCGGCCACTGCTGTCTTTCACTCTGTACACTTTCGCCTACAAGCTCGTTCATTCTACCTCGCAGGCCTCAAGGCATCTTCTATCCAACTACAAAACAACCCGCCTGTACCCACTTAAGCTCAAAACCCGGGACTTCGCCCATCGCGTTCGCCACATCACAAAACCTCATCCTCGCTCTCCACCATGTCTGACTCTGACCGAGAAGTCGCCCGTGTCTGGCGAGTCAACCGGACAGTCGCCGAGATGCTGCGAGATCGGGTCAGCTGAGATTCGCGCATGAAGTTCATCGCCAGCTAACATTGCAGGGCTTCGTCATCGCCGACACGGAGATCAACCAGACGTTCGAGGACTTCAAGGAGATCCACGGAAACGAGGCCAAGACGGCGTACGTGAACTCCTACTGCAGCTAGTCAAAACGACATGTCTCAGGCGTGAAAGTGGCAGCGCGCTGACCTGCAGGCGAGAGTCTATCAGTACAGCAGCAGACCACGAGAGCAACGGGTCCCGGATCGCCGTGTACTTCTGCCACGACAAGAACATCTCCAAGGCGCAGGTTAAGAAGTGAGCCTGTCTCCCTTGGTGCACATGGCATGCGGTGTTGATGGCAGCTTCGTCGGAGCTGTTGATGGACGAGGCGCCAAGAAGGGCATCATGATCTACACCGAGAAGATGTCGAGCATAGCGACAAAGGTGAGTCTGGGTTGCCCGGATTCAGGCCGAGCCGCGCTGACCGCAGGCGATGTTGGAGCTGCAGCCAGAGTACCAGCTCGAGTACTTCAAGGAGTCGGACCTGCTCGTCAACATCACACGGCATTTCTTGGTCCCGAAGCATGCTATCATGAACCCGGAGGAGAAAGCCGCGCTGCTCAAGAAGTAGTGAGTAGAATAAATGGCCTGGAGTAACGACCCGCTAATCTGCAGCCGACTGAAAGAGACGCAGCTGCCTCGAATCAAGTACGATGACCCGGTGGCGCGTTACTACGGAACGAGGAGAGGGCAGGTCATGAAGATCGAGCGAAAGTCCGAGACGGCCGGTCGGTGAGTCGGGAGATCGGGGTCCATGTCTGCATTGCGCGGCTGACGGCAGATATATCACGTATCGGATCTGTATGTGAGCGTCGCAAATGTACGGCGCTTTGCACGGCGGAAGCGAGACGAGCAGAAGGACGGCGCTGCCAGGTCATCACTGGACCGCGAGGGATTGGCACGGGTCATGGGTCTGGCAGAGACCAGGAGGAGAGGCGGGGACGGAGAGGACGATTGATATTTGGGTGCCTTGTAACGCTACGTATTCCTCACACTTCTGCACACACCATCATGAACACACATCGCACATCCACGGACTTGACCGACTCAAATCTGGTCAAGGGACCTGAAAGCACCTGGGTGATCGAACCTGTGTGCAGCTGACTGAACCTCGTAGCCTGCGTGAGGGCTTGTAACATGGCATGGAGGAGTTTAGACACGCCTACGCGGGCGTCGTGGCAAGTACCTTGAAGTTGCCCGACCGAGCCTTCAGGCCGTGGACAAGACATAATGTCTGTCACGCGGGACTACCTTTGTTGAGGCACCCTTGGCACTACGCTGCAATTGGAGCGCGAAGGCGATTCGCGAAGCCCAGCTTTCGCCGGTCGCCGTCTCCCCGCACTTTACAGCCACTTGCCGACGCTTCAGGATCTACCTTCGATCACTCAATACTCGTTCGATCAGCATTCACCGAGCGATAATGCCGGACTCGAACTCGTTGCCCAACACATCGCAAGGTACTGGACGTGAGCTCAAGTGGGTCGTGGACGTCAACGCGAGTGGCGAGTTCATTGCTGACCCCGACTCGGTGCCCTCTCAAGACGGCGAGCTACGTACGTGGACCGTGCCCTTTTCGCACAGCGGACCTGACCAAGGATTCTTCCATGTGTTACAGCCCACAAGCCCCGTGCGGGCCACGAGCGGCACAAAGATGCCTCGCCATGAGCCAGCCTCCACCAGCACACGGCCGGCCCCAAGCGAACTCTGTCGGCAGAAGGTGGGGGAGTACTGGCGCAACCGGCTGCCGGACGACTTCAAGTGCAGAGTGAAAATCTTTGCAATGACCACGACTCAACAAGCCAGCCCGACTGTCGGTGCATTTGAAGGCGGACTCCCGGTCGGAGTCCCGGGGAAGGGCGACGACGACGAACCGCATGCGCCGCAGCGCACGCCGCGTTCAAAGAGACGACGGTACGCAGCCCGGCAGACTCCTCCACTCCTCGCTACGGAGTCCAGCGAGGCTTCAGAGCATGCGGGGCCTTTGCAAAGTCCCCGGTCTAATGAACCGCACGAGACTGCTCCTTCAGCGACGGATGGGAGCCATGAGAACTTCAGCCACCGGGGGCAGACTTGGGAGGAGTTCGCGTCGACTGCACGCACGCTTCCGGCGTCGGAGGGTTCACAACCTGCAACAACGCTGGGACTGCATGCCGCTGCCGAATACACACAGTCAAGCGCCTACGGTGAGGATCTGCCCCCGGTGTCCGTCGACGCGGACCGCTCGAGAGGGTCGGGCTCGCTGTCAGCTCCTCGCAGCCGAACCTTCAGACCAGCATCCAGTGGCCAGGGCTCAGCTCAACGCACGTTTGCTTCCGTGCCCTATACAGGGGGATGGACTCCGATTAATGCCCGAGCACAAACGCAAGCTGAGGATCGTGAGGAAGGAGGCATAAGCACAGGTGGACAACAGGAACACTGCGATTACGACGGGGCGCTCTCGAGCGAGCCAGAGCAGGAGGAGTCGTGTGTGACACATAAGTGTCTTTCCACCTCTGGCACGGTGCACACGTCCAAGCACCGCATGAGTATTCACAGTATATTGAGCTAGAACTGGCTGGACTGATCCTGTTGTGATTGTAATTGTGCAGAGGCATTTATCGTACGATGCACGCTCGATAGACATGCAGCGTGGAGACTCAGCAGTAACGACCCGTTCACCGTCAGTCCGACCACTCTGCGCCAGTCAGAGATGCCAAAGCAGCTTGCAAGAGTCAAGTGCGGGCATGGAGCCTCTCTAAGCGAGCAACCTCGGGCGATGTGCCCGGGCGGATGCTGCGTGTTAATCTCCTTTCATGCATGGCCCTCCTCCTGCCTCATCGCGGGCGAAAGGCTTCCAAATCGAGCAACGCTCGCTTGAGCCGAGAGCGCTTCAATCAGTCTCCCCAGAGACGGCGAGGCGGCGAGGAATCGTAGCCAAGGCTCGTCCCTGATATCAACCTAATCGCTGATGACACCTCACAGACGAGCGTGTCCCGTACTGCATTGAGTGACACAGACAGAGCATGAGTGGCCCCACCGAACGCCTCCATCAGCGGCGATATGGCCCGAACGGCCGAGATGAAGAGTTATCAGTGATCACTCACCAACCATCATCGGGGCTAACGATATGGAACCCACCGTCGTTCGCTCGACAAGGCCCGTCGCACATCAGCGACGAAGGAGACGCCACACAGCACAAGTCCCCCGCGTCGCCGAGAGGGCGCAAGCCTTACCGGTGCAGATTATGTACCGTGAAACACTGGAAGTGCAGGCGACCAGGCGACGACTACCCGGGGAGGTTCTGCCCCGGACTGCCCGACTTGGGCATGGCGCAAGCTCGTCTCGCTCCGGCCCCGGGCCCGCCGCGGCGCAAGCCGTTGAGGAGGATCTCTCGCCACTCGTCCGTTGATGCCTCTTTTACCGTGGCTGGTGATCAGAGCTCGGAGACTGCGTTGGCAGAGAGAGACGCTTCAGAGGCATTCCTAGGCGGACAGCACAGGTTATTGCGGACCCTGCTCCCAAGAGCTGAGGACATCTCGTTGGAAGTGACAGGAATGCCGTCGGATGAGCTCGCTCTACCCGCCAGGCGAAGTCTTAGAGCGGACACCCTGCAAAGGACTCCTGATGCCGCGAGCTCTTTCGGGGACCCACAGCTCCGCACGTCAGGGACCGCGCAGGAGCTGAATGGCGGAAACAGTTACGCCCAAACGATGGCGCAAGCTGCGTTGTTCCACCGTGATGCAAGCCTCGCGGTGCACGTCGGCCGGAGTGTCCCAGACCACGCCTCTCGCAAGCGTGTCACCTCGATCCAACACAGCGGAGTGTCCGATGAGAACCCTCCAGCTTCTACCCGGCTTGACGACCTGGCTTTTGCCGCGCTTTCCTGGTCTCCTACCGGAACCGACTTCGCGCCGCCATCTGTCGCCGCACTCACACCCGACAAGACTGACGCGACCACCCTCGCCGGGGCCTCCAACGATCGCTCCGACGTCGAAGCATGTCGTCCTGCCGAGGTACCCTCTCCACGTACGCAGCGGAATTCGTGGAACCCAATGAGCTTGAGTCACATCTTGCGAGATGACTAGGGCTTCTTGACGTCGTTTGGCCTCGTCACGTTGATCGCGGACAGGGGGGAGTATGTTCCGGGTTCCGCATTTGTCTTTGGGTACACGAAACGAGCCGAGTATGAGCCCGGTCGTGGCAGGACTTTTTGCCGCATGACTATGTCCCAAATGCAGTCGAGTGATCTTGGACCCGCCGAAGGCGAGCCCCTACGCATAATCACACCCTGCGAGGAGGTGGTTTGCGGAATCAGTCAATCTGCCACCCAAAACATGCCCCTGGGCTATCTCTCACCAACGTCCGCGTGTGACACCCATTGATCCACCTCCTTTGCGCAAAATCGTCTCACGACTCCACCACCAGCCAACGCCTTCTCAACGAAGCGCATAGTAACCTGAACCGTTCGGGTATGACTCGTCCTACGAGCAGACCTTCAGATCACGGCTTCCAGCCAAGGCTCTCGCTTCATACTCTCATCGACTCAGAGCAGATCAGAGAAAGCCTTGCCTGGGAGACCGAGCTCTAAGCAACATGGACGATCCGGAAGCCGATTTTCCTCTTCAGGCGGGAAGCACCCACCCCAAGCAAAGTGACGAGAGCTCCTCCTCAACAGCCCCACCCGCCGGACGCCATCCACCTCCATCCGCGCGTCCGCCCCGCCAGCCGACTGCCACAGGACCACCAGACGAGGTCACCAGAGACTTCAAGACCTCGCAGGAAGCTTCGAGCGGGTCACGAGGGCCCCGCAAGCTCAGGTGCACTCACTGCACCGAGAGGCACTGGAAGTGCAGGCGAATGACGAGCTACAAGTACTTGACTGTCGCCTGCCCTGGACTACCTACGGAGGACGACATGCCCCTTCCCTCCCCGGCCCGGGCTGCTCGATCCCGAGAGCCTGGGAAGAAGATCGTTGGTCCCCCGCCTTCCAGCACCTCAGCACGCTCCGGCGATGCGACTACCGACACTACCTTGCCAAGGACGGCGGACACGGACTGCAGCAGCGGTTCGTCCAGGAAATACAGGACCCTGCGTCCAAAAGGCCCGTTCGTTAAGAGCCGCTTCCATCCCGAAGGCTCGTACGTCACGAGCCGCTTCCAATTGCTTGGCCCTGGGGGCGACGAAAAGTGTGCGACGGCCGACGGACCAAAGCTCGACGCAAGGCAACTACCGACGCGCGAAACAGAAGTTGGTTTCCCAGAAGGCCCGCCTGCAAGCAAACGACAACGCCATGCGGAGGTTTCAATCTACACGGAATCTCCCCCGTCATCCGCGCTCGCCACGTCAGTTTTGGTATCGGTCGACACCGTCCCGGACAACATGTCAGAAAGCCTGGTTCAGCTTCGTGCCGAAATTCCCCGCCCCAATACCGCAACTGACTCCGCGGTCACTCGGAGCCTCGACGCCGACTTTGGGGCTGACGATAGTGGTGGGGCTCGGCGGGCACTTGACCCGGCCGACGCTCCCGCCCAGGTAGCGAGCGACCCCGGGTAGGTGTCGTCACCGGCTGCCAGACTCGAAGGTTGAGCTCGCTGGTCGATCCCGGAATTCGGTGAGCTTGAGCCGCCTTCTCGGATAGAGTCGTGTCGATGGGCGTCAACTCTACTCCCATCTTCTGTCGTCGATGCATCCGTGTCTGAGTTGGTCTGCGATGCCGAGCTGTGAGCGATCCATGCAGCCGGACACTGGCCGGCACAGAACAATACGACCACCTTGATCGCGCGCGTCCGCGCGTCCGCTCCGACCGCTGTGAACGCGACATGACGAGACCGGGCGAAGTCAGAGCTGCCGTGCATGGGCATACCTGTGCGATATGATAATACCTGAAATCTATTGCCCCCGCTGGAGAACCATCTACACGACCTGGCCCGCGGCCACCCCTGGCTCACCGATGACCGCCTGTTCTCCCACGACCTCAGCGACCTCTCCTCCCTTCTCGACCGCGGCCTGCTTCTCCTCTGGACTGATCTCGATCCCCTCTTCTTGCTCCTGCTCCAGCTGGTCCACGCTGATGCCCACCTGCTGGGCCTCGACGTCTTCCGTCTTCTTGTCCGCCTTGCCTTCATTGTACGCCTCGTCACTGCCTCCAAGATCGTAAACTCGTTGCTCGCCGACGATATCTCGCTTGTCCAACTCCTCCGCGGGTGCGACTGCGGGCGCAGCCACGAGCTTGGGCGCCGTTCGGCGGATGGCCTTGTCGTCTCGTTGTCGTTGCATCCATGCGCCCTGCGATCAGTGCTGGTCTGCTTGGAACACGTGTACAGGGTACAGCGGGACTGTTAGACGAGGCGTGCAAATGCCACGTATGCCCTGGAGTGGTCCGAGGAGAGATGCAGGGAGAAGGGGACTTGACAAGAGCGCGCAAAATCGACCACTCACGTCCTTCGGCCTACGTTTCCTCTGCCACTCCTGCTCCTGTTCCCTCAGTGCGTCGGCCTTCCGCCTCTTCCCAATCTCCGAGTCGGCATCGGGCACGAAGACCGGAAGCCCGGGCACGAACTGCGCTGCGGAGGTGACGGGCGCGACGGCGTCGGGGTCGACGTAGCCGATCCCAGCGAGGGCCGAGAAGAATATGACAACGCAGCTGTGTGTCAACAATGCTTCCTCTCGCTACCACGTTGCTGCCGACTGGAGTTTGAATTGTGATCGCTGGCCAAGACAGGTCGATATCCAGGTCCTATGGGACGAGGTTCGAGATGGGGGGAGTGTGGGGATGTGTCGGTCTGGTCGCGCGATCTGCATGGCCGCAGCGCGCCGCAACTCACCTCAGGAAGATGACGAGAAACGGCAGGTTCCCCCTCCGTGCAGCTCTCACCAGCCTCGAGACGATCGCCCTCCCCAGATTCTTGATATTGACCTCGAAAGCCTGGCTCCAGTTTCCATGGCCGTAACCGTACGGCTCTCCGGCTGCTGCGGGAGTCTCGTACCTGAGCCGCGAGGGCGACACGCCTCTGGGTGAGGCTTCGTTGTGCGCATAACGAGTCCTGCTGGATAGCGTGGGAGTGTGAGGTGGGGTCATGCTGCGAGCATCTGTATCGTCGATGTGCCCGCCCGACTCGGCTGCGGCGTACGAGGACGAGACGTTGGAGGGGCGGTATGGAGTGGATGTCGATGATTCGGCCATCGTGTCGTAATGTATCGGGTCGTGGGGCGTCGAGGCAATCTAATAAAAGCGACGTCTACTGGGTCGTTAAGCTTATGCGGGCATGTGTCCAGGGGAGGGGCGTCTGGAGCGGTGCGGTGACTAGCGAGCAGGGCCAGCAACGAGTCAGCGAGGCCCTTCGATGCGATGCGAATGAGTGTGGATTCAGAGGCGACGACGATGAAGTGGATAGCAACAAGATGTGATGGTGGATCTATGTGAATGGGTGTGATTGACGATTGCCGAAATCGTCTTGAGACACGTCTGACGCGTGTAGCGTGGATAGCGCCCTCACACCATCCAGTCCTTCCCCTTCCCTTCCCTCCCCTGCCGTACCCCTTCACCGACCCTGTATGCATCCTCGGCACTCGTACCGCTCATTATCGTTCGGGTGCCTGGCAAGGGTTATGCACTCACAAGCGCCCGCCATGAACCAAACTTTGCGTAGGGCTGGACGGCGAGCTGCTCGCGAGTGGACGACAACCGTCGATGGACAACGGCCAATGGACAGCCCGACTGCGTTTATGCATGCGATCCCGCCCGCAGCATGTTGCTGTCGGGCAACGACCAACAACCAGCAATTGTCTTGACATGCGTAGACTACCCGTTCCATTCGCCCCGGGACAACCGCTCTCGCCTCACACAAAGCCCGTGAGCCTATGCATGCGGGCCGTGATCGAGCAAACGTGACCGATCGGATGCAATTGTATCCTGCGAAGACTGTCGTCGCACTACTCCAGTAAACCTCCCCCGGATCGAGGTCACTGGGTGGTGGCGCCTCAGTCTCATTGACGTGCACCGCGCGAACGGCAGTGCGTTCTCTGACATGTGCATGTACATGTGCATGGGCATGTGCATGGGCATGTGCATCGCATGCAATAATGATGCCGATCCGAGAGATCTCTGTAAATTTTGTAAATGGAAAGAACATGAAAGGGATACATGATTGGGACGCCAACTGTCCGCAGTATGCCTGGGGTGCGCCACTGCACTGTCCCCAAAATCCTCGGCTCCGGCCGATCATCACGACTAGTTCACTGACGAGGCTTCAATCCTCCGCCCAGCTATGACTGACCAAGCGGAAACGGAGCGCTGAAATGGCCGCAGCCGCCTCCTTCTGCCATTGCCCTGCAGACTATGAGGTACAAAGTGTTAGGATCGCAGTCGAACGTATATCCCGAAGAGGCGCAGTATGAACAGCGTCCTGACTGCCCTCGTACCGGGAGCGTAGCGACAATAGGGAGGCCACCAGTCTCCACTATGACGCGGGCGCACACTCGCTCGCCACGTGAAGTCTCTTAACCCGTGTAATCCATGCTAGCCCTATCTTCAGCGGTCAACCTCCCCCACTCGAGGCACAGCCTGTATGTATATGACTACCGTCAGCGTCTCCAGCAAGGACGTCGCTCCAGCGACGCACGACCATATGGGGCCACTCCATTTGGGCGTCCATCCAGGCTTTGGACCGCTCCGCTATGCCGCGGAGCTCTTCGTCGTGGGCGGGCTGGTCCGCGTCGGGCTCGCCCAAGAAGTACAGAAGGACAGAGTACATGTCCGAGTAGTCGTAGTTGATTGGGATATAGTGGTACCACGGCACGAGCCAGTCGCTGAACGCCTCGTGGAACACCGTCGTCTTCATGACCGCGCTGTGGTCAATGTCAAGGGTCATGGAGGCGCAAGAGGTCGAAGCTAGGCCTGTAGGTCCCCAGCAACACTCACCTGGACGAGCGGAGCAGCTCCCGGAACCGCGCAGACCACCCCCACCCGTCAATATCAAGCGCGATCTTATACAGCTTCCGTTCCTCGGTAGTCATCCACGGCGCCTCGGGGATCACATCCTCGAACATCTTCTCGGCTTCTGTCTCGAGATGATACTGATAGTGCTGTAGGCCGACGTTGAACCACTTTTCAAACTGGTGCCGGAACACCGTCATCAACCGGTACCGGCTCTTACCCCCGGACTCGACATCCTGCGCGAGGACATCCTCCGTGCCCCACAGGTCGTATAGACGGAGCATGAAGGCGTGCCGGTGGCTCTTCAGCACCTTTCGGGTGTACGCGTACATCCCCGTTGAGCCCCCGCGCCAAACCATCGCGGGCTTCATTTCCGCCCACTTGGTCTGGTCCGCCCCGCCGGTGTGCCACCGAATATTCGTCGGGAGGCCGATATCGGACGACGAGAGATATCGCGACCACGAGAAGATCGGGTACAGCCGATTGCGCTGGTGTGGGTGGTCTACGAAAGGCTGGAGGAAGTTGCCGTGCTGATCCGCCAGCAGAGGGTTGCGGCACAGGTCGCCCGCGGCCTGCACGTCGTATACGAATCCGCCCTGTTCGCGGGGGAGCCGCCAGTCCAGACCGTCCATGACTCGCTTCGGGAAGAGCATATTGCCGAACACGTCCACAGTGCCCTGTCGGGCGGGCGAGTCGGGGTGACAGGCCGCTCGGAGATCTTCCACTGAGAACCCGCTCGTTGCCGCGAGAACGTCGGGCGTGGATGGGATCTCCTCCTCGTCGGGCGCATCTGCGCGTCAGGCCTGACCTGCGACTCCACACGCAAGTCACTCACAGACTCCCGCCCAGCCCGCCGCGATGAGCCGCTGGCGCTCCTCGTAGGATACGTAGACGATGGGCAGGTCTTCGAGATTGAGCAGGATGTTCATGTCGGGCAGGAACTGCGAGATCGAGCTGAAGATATCAAGGTACGCCTTGTTCTCGGGCCTGCATTCAGTCATGCTCGAGCACAGCCAGAGTGGACAGCACGACTCCGTCCAAGGCATGGCCGACATACCACAATTTCGTGCTTGCCCGCGAGTCATCCTCGCCCATGACCCCGTTCCTGATCGTGATAGGCAGGAAGTGATCGCTGTCAGCCCCTTGGAAGAAAGTCCTCCGCCGGTCTTCGATCTGCTTTGCGGACAGGCCCCAGAACGGCTCCAGGTCGCGATTTATAGCTGTCGTCAGACACGGCACGGTCGAAAGACCCACTGTCGTATTCTACGGTCAGCGCTGTTCTGTATGGGCTATTCCGCTCGCTCACCGTCTATGAGGATGACGCCCTTGTCCCGCGCCCACTCCCACCACTTGTCGAAGCCTTTTGGTGGATTCCGCCCGTACCTCCGCCTATAATCCGCGACGCTTTGCTCCAGCGTCTCGCTCTGCGACGCGACTAGGTTTTGAAATGTCTCTGCTCCGCGCTTCAACAGTATGTCGATCGGGTGTGTTCCCGGCGGGATGACCGGCATCGCTCCCAAGCGGGCCCTAGCGGACGCGGCGCTCAGATCGCTCCATCCCCCCGAATAAGAGACCGACGCGTTAAGCCTACCGTCAGCTAGGCACCGTGATCCATGCGGACCTCGTCGCGCGTCGGAGCCGGGCGTGAGCAGTGACTTACCACACGACGCTGCAAAGCAGCGCGCCGGCCAAGATCACGCGCCGAAACAGGCCGCCTCGAGACCCACACAAGAACCGGCGAGGGCGGAGGGCGAGATACATACGGCTGGCGGGTCGGAGGTGGGGCGCAGGAAGCAAGCTATCCGTGACCTCGCTCGACCCGCCCGCCTCCGGTTCGGTATGCGAGCCGCGCGTGGATCGCTGCAGCATACCGCTAACAGGGGACGGGTATGGGCAGACCGGGACTTCTGCAATGGCAGTCTATGCCGTTTTGACGAGCCCCACCTGGACCGGGGACATTCGCTGATCGACAAATGAAAGCAAGGGACTGGGCATGCGTGTTTGGTTCCCCCAAGTCGTGGATCCGTAGATCTGTAGCTCCTTGTTTGGGCACATGCACCAGGCGCACGACACGTGGGCGCCACTTGCTGCATCAGCCGGGCTGCACGACGCGACGCGCGGTCTATTTCCGGCTTTGGTATGGCATGGTCCGATCACCTGTTTAGTGTGGACCCCGGAGTACAAGCATCGCGGCGGTCTTTCGATCATGTGCAGCGATGAGCAGACCATGAGTCCGACACCTGATAGCCCCAATGAGGGGAGCAGGCTTGTGCAGGCACGTACGGCGATTGCCCATCTTGTGATCGGGAGGGCGACGCGTGGGTTACCTTTCGTCAATTGGCTCTGACGACTCCCTGTGCACGCAAGTCGGGGAGATCGGGAGCGTATCGGGAGACACATGGTCCTCCGAGCGGGAGAACAAGACAAGAGCGCGTCAATGGATCGTTGGGTACGGGAGCGCGGCGACGTAGCGATAATCGCGAAGGCGGGGCGATCAGAGACCCAAACGTCCGACGTCGTCGACTCGCGTCGATACTTGTGGAGTACAGCACTTGTGTTGGGTTGCTCAGCCGTGCAAGCATCGCAGGTGCACCATCCGTGGAGAAGTTGTGCGACATAACGCTCGTGAGGTTGTGGTGCGAATCCCGGTCCGGCAAGCCCGCAACCGGCGAACGCCGCCGGGACTGAACGTTGACCTGGGTTTGGGAAACCGGGACGCCAAGCCTCACATGCTTATTATTACGTGCAGCCAAACACAGGTCGCACTATTCCGCATACTATTAATACTGTGATTGCGGCTCTGGACGCATCGAAACGTTGCTATCCCTGCCATGATCAGAGAGCGAGTGAAGAACCTCGGGTGGATGGGCGGCAATCTGTCGATCAAGCGGTTTTGCATGACGCAATATCGGCGTCAGAAAGGAGGAGGCTGCTGAATCATGGTTGCGCTGAAATTGCGAGCGCGTGAGCAGCACTTTGACAAACCCCGTGTCCACCGCGGGTCATTCCTACCGTCAAGCTTAAACGAGCGCTGGACTCCCCTGGATCATTATGTATCGCGTTGATTAGGGTGCCTGGCCGCTATTACCTCGATAAGTATACGAGCACTCGAGCAAGCCCTACCTCACCAGCTTTGTTCAAGCCTCACGTCGTAGTCTAATCGGCCCTGTTACCACCGGAAAACTCACTTAAGACTTCCACTTCACATCGACCCTCAATCAGCTCTCGACCACACTCGCCCGTCTCGTCTCGCGCCATCTTCCACACGCACCATGGCCCGGGCAGGCTTACTGTACATCCGGGTGGCCGCAGCCATCGTCGTCGCGTTCACCCTCGTCTGGCTCCTCTCACCACACACCGCCAGCCAGATCTCCGATTATACCGCAAACGCGTTCGCGCAGTACACATCTTCGGGCGCCGACCCGCGCATCTCGTACGACACAACCACGCCGCCCGGTCACAGCTGCCCCGCGACGGTCTCAAGGCTGCAGCAGCAGCTCTTTGCGGCGTACCAGCCGATCCTCAAGGATATCCGATGGGTCAACATATGGGGATACCTCGGTGAGTCGTCGTGTTGAGATGCGAGACGCACACAACCACCGTCCGTGTGCCTGACCCAAGAAACGGGAAACAAGGGAGATGCGGCGATCTGGTCCGCGCAGCAGGTCCTGCTCAGTACCTTTGGCGTGCAGACCATGGAGGTTTGCAGGTGAGCATGCGACGGCGGCGCGATGGCGACTGACGGGCATCGGGTCCCACGCTCACGGGGAGTAGCTCAGAAGAGCTTCGGCTGATAGACAGGTTCATCGACAAGTGCAACATGACTCGCTTCAAGCAGGGCCTGGAGGACCACAAGGGCCACTCGGCAATCTTCATGGCGGGTGGGGGCAACTTCAACGAGTAAGCCAGGCGCGCGGCCGTGTCGCCCGTGGACACGAGTTGGTGCTGACCGCAGCTACTACTGGCTGGACCAGCCATCGCGACTGCAGATGACTTCATGGTTCCACGACTTTCCCATCCGTGCCTTCCCGCAGTCCATCTACATGACCAAGCCGGACAAGATCAAAGAGACCATCGACGTCTTTTCGGCGCACCCGAATGTGCAGCTCGCTGCGCGGGACCAGCCGTCGTTCGACTGGCTCGAGGAGAGCTTTGGGCCGAACGAGGCCAACGGGTTCAAGGACTCTGGCGTGGCGAGGACGCTCACGCCGGACATTGTCTACGCGTTCGGCAACCGGCCCGACTACATCTCGACCGAGTCGCCCAAGAAGTGAGCTGCTGCCGCCGCCGCGCATCCTTCGTTCCGAGCGAGGTTGACTAACAAACTTACTGACGCCAGGTACGACATCCTGATCAACTCGCGTAACGACCGCGAGACGTCGCACCTCAACACGACGGTCCTCGCGGGCGACTCGGGCGCCATCAAGCTGGGACGGCACATGGTCCGGTGGACCAAAGTCAATTGGGACAACACGCACGTCCCGGGTCTGAGCTGGCAGGACTCACCGGCCGAGAACGAACGCGCGTTCCTGCGGTACGACGCCGGATTCAAGCTGCACGGCGAGGCAGAGCTCGTCGTCACTGATAAGCTGCACGGCCACATCATCTCGACGCTCATTGGGGTGCCGCACATCCTGCTCAACTCGAAGCTCGGCAAAAACCTCGCGTACCACGATACCTGGACGCTCGACTGCGAGAACACACGGATCGCCGAGAACTTTGAGCAGACGCTCGGGTACGCGACGATGTTTTTCGAGAAGGAGTTCAGAGAGGGCAGGTGGACGGCTTCGGTCGAGGGGAAGCCGCTATAGATCAGCGCGGGGCACGGCCGCGGACATGGCACAACTTCACGTTGTATTGGATTTACGTTACATAGGCAGATTCTCCTTACAGCACAATCTGGGTACCTTCATGCATAACATAACGAGTGCCGTGGGAGTAGGAGCGCGGGTGCTTTGCATCGAGCCCAATGTACATACTACGTATACGCCCCGCCGTTCACAATTGGGGCCAAGCATGCCACCTTCACAGCTCACGCAGCGACGCTCTCCAGCGCTTGCTTAAAGTCGGCGATGATATCGCTAGCATCAGCTTCCGTCGACTGTTCACCGACGCCCCGCTCACTCAATGTGCTCGATCCCGACGCTCACGCGGATCGCATCCGGTAGCGTCCCAGACGATATCTGCTCCTCCTCCGAGAGCTGCGAATGCGTAGTCGACGCAGGGTGTATGACCAGCTGCTCTCAGCCCGACGCCCATGTGGTCCCATCAACGCACCGTCTTGGCGTCGCCCACATTCGCGAGGTTGCTCGCGAGCTGCAGAGCGTCCACTACCTTCGCGCCGAGCTTGGCATCCCCGCGCACGCCGAACGACAGGACCCCGCCGAAGTGGTCTTTCCGGAACTGTCGGGCCGCATTGGCGTGGTATGGGTGATCCGGCAGGCCGGGGTAGTTGACCCACCTGCGGTCAGATCTTGAGCTGTCCACATACAGGTGGAATCGCTAGACACTCACGAGACGGCCGGCTGCTGCTGTAGCCATTTCGCCAACGCCAGGGTGTTCTGCGAGTGTCGCTCCGCCCTCAGCGATAGCGTCTCGACTGTCATCAGCCCTTACCCACCCGGTTTCCTTTCGCCACTGTCTGACTCACTCCCTTGAAGCAGCAAGAAAGCACTGTTGGGCGACAAAGTAGGCCCGACGTCCTGCCCGTCAGCCCACGAAGCATCGAGCCCAAGCGTGGCACAGCCCGGCCCGACCCACCCGCAAGACGTCCAGCCGGGCTTTAGCGATGAACGCGGCTTTGCCGAACGTATCCGCGTACTTGAGCCCGTGGTACCCCTCCGACGGCTCGGTGAACGATCTGAATTTGCCGGAGGCGGCCCAATCAAAGTTCCCGCCGTCAATGACTACGCCGCCGATGGTCGTGCCGTGCCCGCCGATCCACTTTGTAGCCGAGTGGACGACTATGTCCGCGCCGTGCTCGATCGGTCGGACTATGTAGCCGCCCTGGGTTCAGCGACGGGAAGTCTGTTTTAGAAGGTTCATAGGGAGAGCAGTGGATATGCGTTGGGCAGGCGAGATGCTCACTGCTCCAAAGGTGTTGTCGACGATCAGCGGTCTGCGGTGAGCGGGGTGAGCCCCATACAGCCTGGGCTGCACTGGTCGACGGCACGTAGCAGAACCCACATGTGGTGCTGGTGTGCGAGGTCCGCGAAAGCCCTGATGTCCGGTACGCTACGCAGTCAGCTTCAGGCGATCGACCGAACGGCAGGCAAGCTCACTTGTACTTTGGGTTCCCAATCGTCTCCAGATCTAGCATCAGCTCTTCCGCCCCACTCTGGAATCCACAGCATACGCACAAATACCCCTCGTCTTATCGTCAATGACTCTGGCAAAGTCCTCCGGGTTGTCCCCTTCAACGAAGCGGAACTCAATGCCAAAGCGCTTGAAGAAGACTTTGAACTGGTTGAACGACCCTCCATACAGGTACGACGTCGTTACGATGTTGTCGCCCGCTTCCGCGATGGTCGCAAACGCGAGGAACTGCCGTCGGCCGCTGCACCCCCATCACACAAGAGGGAAGCCTGCATACGTACCTGTGCGGCCTGTCCGGATGACGCGGCGACAGCGCCGATCCCTCCCTCAAGCGCTGCGAGCCGTTTCTCGAAGACGTCGACCGTGGGGTTATGGATCCGCGAGTAAATGTCTCTCGTCAGCATCGTGTCGGCTGACCTGGTCATAGGCGGATAAGAGGGCACCAGCACACTCACGCCCCTCGGCCTTGAGGCCGAAGAGGTCCGCTCCGTTCTGCGAGTCGGTGAACACGAACGAAGTCGTCTGGTGGATCGGCACCGCCCGAGATCGCGAGCTGTCAATGACCTGGCCCGCGTGCAGCTGCAGCGTCTCAAAGTGCTGCGACATCGTGTGCGAGTGGTCTGCATTGCACCGTGTCCGGCCAAGATATATAGCCGAGAGGCCCTGGGTCGGAAGGGGTGAGAACCCGCTGGTGCGGAATCACGCCATGTGATGACATCTAGATCTGGAGGTGTCGTGCTCTGGCGAAGGGCCCACCCTCCCTGTGTCTAGTCGGTCACATGCTGTTGAGGTATGTCGAGGGTCTGTAGGGCACAGCATCCGCACTCGACATCCTTGGTGTTTGAGCCGCAGCCTGAGGCCAAGAGGCGGTGATGGAGGGACCGTGAGAGCGTGAAGCGTCGTCCGCACCGGTTGTCGAATACAGCCGGGAGGCGTGCTACTCGCGACTGACCGTTCCGTCGTGGACCTCCTGCGGGCATTCTCGACACCCTGCTAGGTGTTCAATGATACATGATAGTGCTACAGTATGTCTTGGCGATACAAAGGGGTGCTCTAGCAAGTGTGATCTATGTGTAGTCTAAGTCTAGGTCTTGACGCGAATCATTGGCGCGGCGGACCGGCCACCCGGGCCCGAGGGAACCCTCTCCAATCCCGCATGGTCGAAGCACCTGCACATACCGCCCGTCTCCGCCCAGTGCTGTCTCGTGGACTTCTGCAGGATGTGCGGTTCCAGCTTGACGGGCCGCATCCAGTAATGATCGAAGAACTGCACCGACGTCCACCTGGGCACCTTTGTCGAGTTGATCTCCAGGACCGGCGCGAGCACTGGCGAGGACGCGGCCGAGGCGGCGCGGTCCTCGTCCTTGACATACGGCGGGGGCGGGTTGTGGTGCGTGGACGGGATATCCGATTCGAGGCAGATCGAGCGGGAGCCGGTCCACAGCTCCATCTTTGCGCCCGCGGGCGCGTCCGCGCGGAGGTAGTGCACCGACGTCTCGATCGAGTGCGAGATCCTCGCGATGGGGTGGAGCTTCGCTTGCGGCGAGGACGTGGCCAGGGCGCCGATGACGGGCGAGGGGAGGTGCACGGTGCTGTTGACGTGGTAGAACGTGTCGGTGTTGATGGCTTCTTCGGCGGAGTGGACCGACCCGGCGGCGATGAGCGTGTAGCGGTCCTCGTAGAATTGGCTCGCGTCCGGCGACTGGGTGCGCTGGCACAGCTGAACAGTGACGGCGTGCAGGCGGATGTCGGCGGGCAAGGTCGACAGCGTGGCGTGCATGTCGACAGGAGCGGCGAGCGCAAGCTGACCATCAGCATCTCAAGCTCCCAGGTACTGGCACGGGCAAACTCACAGCCTCGGTCGTCGCGACCACCTCGAGGTCGCCCAGCGCCTCGATGCTCTCCTTCCATGTGAAATGCGTGTGCCTCGCCTCGGTGCTCGATGCGGAGAGCACGTCGATGTCGGTCCTGCTCGATGCACCAATGTGGGCCCGATCAAATGGGCCGATGCGCACCGGGAGTGCCGCACCCCGGCCGAGCGGGTTGAACGAAGATGCCAGTGATGTCGAGGTGGTCCCTCTTTGGCCGTACTTCGGGGCCGGGTTGAGCGCGACCGCGTAGAGCGCATGTGATATACGATCATATTGCGTCGTGCGGGTGAACAAGAGGCCAGATGGGACTTGGATGACGAACGAGAACCTGGGTGTCAGCAACTGTCCTCCCCGATTTTCGCCGATCAAGGTGACTCACGTCGTGTCGCCCTCCCTTATCATTTGCTTGCCCTCGAGCACGCTCGCGGTGTACGTCTCAAGACTCCGCTCCTTCTCCCACTTCTCCTTGACATCCTTGCGCGTCTGGTGGTACACCTCCCACACCACCTCCAGGCCATGGACGACTTTCACGCGCCGCGTCGAGACGGACACGGTGCCCGTCAATGTCGCCATATGGCGCACGTCTGAGCGGCACGGCTGAAGGACCACGGGCGATTGCGTGAGCTGCACCGAGAGCTTCATCTTGCGTGCGATTTTCGTCTACTCTGGTCAGATGGGGATAGTGATGGGGACCGGGGTGGGCCCATCACATCGATGTTATATATACATGCGTGGTCGTGGAAAAACGACGGGGCTTAGAACGGGGCCGGGAGGGGATACGGTGGATAAACCTGGAAAACAGGAATGCATCGGTGCTTTCGCTTACTCATGACTCGAGGGCTCGGCTCTCAGCTCGGGCACATTCGGCTTGTACACTAGTCACTACTGTACGTGCGAGGGAGGGCGGGGCGACTGCCCGGGGCGGTCGGACCGTTATCTTGCGAGATCCCAATCCTTACAGCTGCCGCAATATGGACGGATATACAGCAAGGGTGTTAAAGCGCATAAACTCATTTAGCAGCGTCAGGGAAAAAGTCCATCATCGTGCACGCTGTGCCGCCCAAGCGGGGATAATCTGCGAGTCAACTCAAAAGTTCGGGAAAATCGGACTACTCAGACGGAGGAAATGGCTTGGATCCGGGTGGAGGAATAAGCAATCACCAGCGGAGAATTGTCGGATGAGCCTTGCCGCTTGCGCGCGTACATGTGGTACTCCACTTGCCTCCACCGTCCTCCACTCTTGTCGTGCAGATCCTCCACTTCGATGAGCGAGGGGCTGAGTCGATCGTTTATACTAATGCTTCATTCTGATGAAGCTCTCGGATCCGAGTGGTGCGGCAAACGTGCCAGTCAAGGACTACAGCTGCGCCGATCACACAACGGCGAAGGAATCAACATGGTGAATTGTCGTTCATTCGCGTCAAATTCATAGGCCCAACGCCCTTCGTCCCGGCAGCTCTGTGCAGCTCTGTGTCAAGCGTCAGTAGCACGGGTACCCATCACATCAATGTTCAGGACAGTCTCCACCCACTCGATTGGTTTTGACTCCCATTCATCCCGGCTTTGCTCCAGCTAGGCGCCCTGGGACTGATACAATTCAACTTGCGGTTCAAGCCGGGGTGCGGCAGTCGCCCTAGAAAAGCTGGCTGCCGCTTGAAGACGTGCGGTCAGGTAGCGAAGGTCGGCGTTGACAAGGAGCGCAATATGGCCGCTTTTTCTTTCTGCCCTGTGAATCCGAAGGGGGAATTCGAACTCTGTGCTCGGGCGGAAGTACGTCAGCACTGTCGTCGTCCGCCCAGCGGAGAGGGTTGCGCTCGCCTGTACTCGGTTTACCGCCCATGGATGTTATATATTGTGCGTACGAACTGATTGGCTCAGGGTCGCGTTGGCCTGCGGGGTGTGTCAAAGCTGCCTGTTGAGAGCCGAATGGGTCAATGCGGTTCGGACTCGCCGAGTCGGTGTCCATCATGGGAGGTGGTCTCTGGCACGTCACTGTGACCTTTGTTGTACCAGCTCACGTTGGTTGTATGGTGAGACTTCTCTGCCAACCTTGTTTGCTCGGCGTTGACTACGCGAAGAGCGTTCTCGTCCTCGGTATTGCTTCATATAAAATGCCAAATTAACGGCTTCAGACTCCCGTACCTCACAGCCCGGCAGGCGAGCGACGAGCACCTCCACAGCATCAAAGGTGGCTTCCATGTTGTTTTCGCGTGTCTTCCATCGTCTCACTGGCCCTTTCGATCGTCCACTCCACCGTGTACAGGGGCAGCACGTCGCTCCCGGCGCGACAAGCTCACGTTGACCATGTGGGAGCGTAGCACAGCCTGTCTACATGACGACCGGAGGCGCACAGGAAGTCACGCCGTCCATGATATCTCTCGAAGGGACAGCAATCGCACTGAAGGGCTGCATGGCTGGGGCTGGGAGCCTCTGTGGCGATTGAGAGGCTATGCATGAGAATACCGCTCAACTCTTGATCACAGAATTTCGGGCTCGACTCCCACTTTTGAAAGGGAAAACACCTCTAGAGACCCTGCAAGACGGTTCAATCCCATTCATTCTTTATGACACGCGAGCCGTACATCCGTTTTGGACGGACGGATGAGCCAGTGAGCATACATGACCAGTACATACATTCAAGTAAATCAACTCGGTCCGGCAGCCTTTCACGGGCGCTCCGTATCAAAAGTCAGACCCACCCTCATTGCCGGATGACTCGTCGTACACGATGAACTTCCACCAGTCTTCCATTTCGTCCCGAGTTGTGCCCGGACCCCCGCTTTTGGGGTCACTCAAGTCACGGTTTTGCCCTCGCTTGGTAGCAGCAAAGTCCGCAGGAGATCTACTTTCCGTCTCATCCGCCGCCGCTTGACTTCGTGGCCCCCTCAGAGTCTGTTCCTCCTCGGTATGACCGGTCAGATTCCCGCTGGAGCTCCCATTGTATGCCTGACTGTCGGGCTGTGCGATGTCTGACTCCTTGGTGGCTGCAGCTTTTGTGGACCGGGTAGCCTGTCTCTCGGCTTCGAATTGTGTAAAATTGTCGAGGAAATTTCGCATGGTGCTATGACAGGCTTCCCATGAATAACCTTCCGCGTCACAGACGTTGCATTTTTCGGTGACACTTTTATCGCAGATAATATTCCGACCTGCCCCAATCCTGGCCCGTGGTCGGCTGAGGCACGGGGAACAGACCCGGCTTTCTTTGTCGGGAATCGAAGGCCAAAAGAGCATAGGTTGGCCGGGTTGCGGAGAGTCAGACATGGTCCCGCTGATGGTCCCGCTGCCCATTGGGACCCAGGTCCTACCCGTGGCCCTCCAGCTCTCATCCCTCGGCTCAGGAGGACCCGATGCTGTTGCGACTCCTCCGAGCAGCTCTTGCTGAGGTTTGGAACTGGATACCGCCGCAGTTGCATCATGCCGTCCGAGCGTTCTCAAAGCCTGAGGATACGGACTGCTGTTCGCGTGTGTTGCATCAGAGGCCGCTTGCTTGCGTGCGAGATGCTGGTCTTTGGCGAGGCTCGGCCGGCTGGCGGACTCGTCACCTCCAGCAGCGGCATTCCGCATTTCCGCTTCGAACTGCGTCCGATTTTTGGGAAACCAATCTCGGGTGCTGAAGCAGGCTTCTTCCGACCATCCCAAGTCTGCACAGTTGTTGCACCTGCCGTAACACGTCGACTGCAAGGCTTGCGGCCAGTCTCCCGAGATCGAGACTGACAAGGAGAGCAGACTGGCCGACGCCACCGTTTCCTGCTTTCTGAGAAGGTGACTTGAACGCGGTGTGCAGATGTTGGAATATTGGGGCTTGCCATCGATGTCAACGATCCCGAAGTGACATCGGTTGAAGGTTGTCTGCCGCCTGTGGCAGTATGTTCTTGGCCGTTTGAGTTGATCGAGTCAAGCGCAGTCGTGCGCCCAAACTGTCGTAACTTCGCTGTCTGTGGAAAGGTGGATGAAGCCATACTCGTACTGTCCGATGTCGACCACTTGTTGTCCATGATGAAGCGGTCCTGGTGTACTGTGAGTGTTATTTATATAGCAAGGGCCAGCGGTTCCTTGCTCGAAAGCGGTGACAAATCGAGCGTCCCTGTTCGAGTGCCGAATTTGAAGGCAGTGACAACCTCCGGAAACCAGCTGGCGGTCGTTCACTGCATGCCTCGCCAGCGAGGCTCTGCTCCACCTTGTCAAAGGGCATCACATTGCCTTCGCAAGGGGTGTCGTCTTTGTTACCGGAAGAGGCAATAAGGGGAACAGTAGGAGGTTCGAGCGCATTGAAACGCGGGT
>CAUG01000145.1:0-28157 GCA_000442785.1 Papiliotrema flavescens NRRL Y-50378
GGGGTGGGCGGTGGTCGGCGGTTTTGGTTTTTGATCTCGCTACGGGGAGCGCTATGTCGTGCTGTGTCTGACGCCCTGGGCCTGTATTATAAGGGAGTGTATGACTTCAACGGGGTCGAGTCGGCTACTTGGGCGCTTGAGATGTGCCAATCGGTATTATAAACGCAGGTCGGACTGATCAGACGCTGCTGACGATTTTCTTCATCACACGGGCGGATCTACCAGTCACGCGCCCGTCCGCTTGCGCCCGGATTGGTCCGTTGTGCATGTGCCCTATCGCTCGAACCGAGCTGCCTGCCGTGTGCGGGCGGGCATTCGGGCGGAGAGCAGCACATGGTGAATCTGGCAAAACTTCATGGGAAAGGGGCAGGTCGGTAATGGGCCTCGCTAGAGTGGAACATGCTTGAAGCCCCACAGTGAGTGGTTTTCGGGCTACGCGCGTAAGGCGGTAAAGCGGCTGCGTGGGCCGGCGGACCTTCCCCTTGCCTCCCCCTCCCCTTCACTCTCCTTCGGCACTGCGCTGGCGTGCTTCTATTATAGGATGCATCGGGCCACGGCACCACTAGCCCGGCGGACGGCCGGTGGTGCGAATCAGGTACGCAGAGAAGCGCGCTACGAGCACCGTCTGCTCAGACGCAGGCCTTCCTCATCATCCGTGCATACAGCGGTCAAGGCGCTTCGCACTAGCGTCCGGGAGCGCGTATACAACAACCCCTCCGGCCACACCGAGCATTTGAGAGATAAGACGCTGGTGACGCAGAGGTCTGCGCACGTGCAGATGCTGCATGACGTGAGGGATGTGCAGGAGATTGAAAATAGAAAGATAAGGTGAGAAAATTCAAACTGAGTTCGTCGTCATCAGCGAACCGACTCTTGCTGCTCTTGAGTCGAATGAAGGAAGGGGATGTGCCTGGAAATGGTACGTCAATGATCAAGATCACAGAGCACCGCCCTAGCGGTGCATTGATAAGGACACGGTTGCATCGTATACACCGAGATCATGCAGATCACTGACAGTCTGAGCAAATGCAACACTAATACACATAGTCGAAGCTGCCGTCAGCCCCATTTCCCACCGCAACGCATGGCACTCACTTGATGTTCTGCTTGTCCGTCAGATCCTGGAATGCCGTCGCATTCCTGTCCGCCTCGGTGATGTCCATCCCCTCCCTTGCCTTGGCCTTCTTCCTGTTCTCGTACTTGAACGCATAGCGGAAGACGAAGAACAGGGACAGCTCGATACAGTTGCAGACGAGCAACGAGCCGATGCCGAGGCCGTACTTGGGTGCCTGGTCCGACTTGTAGAAGAACGGTCCGGCGATGTTGCCGACGCAAGCGCCGAGCCAGATGGTGCCGGACACGAGCATCTTCTTGGTCTGACCGCCGACATTGGACGTGATGAGCGAGAGGGACAGGACGAACGAGGCTTGGTACGAGCCGGTGAGGTAGCTACGCGGTCAGCCCCGGTCGAGTTCCACGCTTTCTCGCGCAACTCACAAGCAGATGAGCCGGCCGACGTAGGCGTCTGTGGGCGCAAGCAGGAAGCCAAGCGCGCCTCCGATGGTGGGCAGCATGAAGGCGGCGCAGACGAGCGTTCGGCTGTTCTTCGGCAGGCGGTCGTTGATGAGCGCTCCGCAGCCGATCCAAAACACGACAAAGGCGCCTTGGGGGATGCCGAGCAGAGTCGTGTGCAGGCGGTCGTAGCCCAGTCCCTGGATGACGAGCGTGGAGAACTGCCGTCAGCGAGGACAACGCCCATCGACACTGCACTCACGTTTGAAATACCGCCGTTGGGGATGTTGGCGACGAAGCCGAGGAAGAAGAAGAGGAACGTCTTGTAGTCGGTGAGCGTCTCCCAGACCTGGTCCATCTTGATTTTTCGGTGCTCAATACCGGTCTGGTTCCTCCTCATTCGAGCGATCATCATCAACTTCTCGTCGTGCGTGAATCCTTTCGAGGTGGTGGGGGAGTTTGGGAGGAAGATTGAGATGATGATCCCCCACGCCGCGCAGACTGCCCCGACGATGAGGAACCTGAACCGATTAGCTTATTGCCATCTGCCTATTCACGGCCGACTCACTCGTATCGCCAACTAGCCAGGGCACCCTTGATCTGGCCAATTCCGTAGCCAATCAGGCCGCCGATGGCAACACCGAACCCGTTGAACAGATACCAGGCGGAGATCCGGGAAGGCTGCTCCTCCCGGGTGTAGTACATGCTCGTGAATAGCATAAAGGCCTGGTGTGAGCGTGTCATCGTTCCTGAGCGAACAAGGGCTCACGGGATCCGCAATCGCTTCCATGGCACCCGAAAGCACTGCCATCAGGACCGAATCTATACGCCGCTGGCCTAGACTCACCTCGAAGCGCGGCGAGGGTCGCGAAGTTCTTCGAAGCGGCTTGGCACATGAGCAGCGCGCCCCACATGAAGATGTTGAACGACAGGTAGTATGCGGGCGGCGAGCGCTGCATGAGCAGGTTAGACGGGATAGCCCATGCGAGCCTGTCATTAGCGCATGTCAGGACTATCGCTCCGTGCTTACCATCCAAAGTAGAAGATTGAGCTAAGCCAGCTGTAATCGGTCCCGTGCAAGTCGAGGTCTTTCTTGATGCCGAAGATGGCAGCGTATGACAGCGTCGTTTTGTCGATGTAGTAGAACATGTAGCAGATGCCGAGGATGGGAATGATGCGCCGGTCGATCTTGCTGAATAGTCAACACACTGGTAGCGAATTACACGACCCGAGTCCAAGGTCGTCACTTCCGACTCACCGCTTCAGCTTTTTCTCCGCCTTTGGGTCGATCGATCCCTCCACGCCGTACTTCTCCAGCGCCTCCAAGTACAGCTCCTCGTGAAGTGCGTGAATGCGCTCGACGGGCGGCACTGCATCCAGCTTGCCATGGTGGCCGTCGTCGACATGCTCCTCATGGACCACCGGGTTGATCTCCTTTGACGGTTCGGTCGACATGTTGGTAACGGAATGGTTGGTAACGGGACTAGCGACGCGGGGTCCACTCGTCCCTTATGTATTTGGCTGCTTCTCCCCGCGCCGACCCTGGTCGAAGGAGCGATAATGGGTGCATGTAGCCCGGAGCCCAGCGGGCCGGGTGGGGATAGGACCGAAAGTCGGATTTGTCGCAGGCATCGGGCGGGCCGAAGCGGGTCACGACGGCCCACTGGAGTACGAGTCGTGGCTGCAGCTAATTGTGGAGCTGATCCGGGGTCCACGCGCAGGGAAAAAGTGTGGTCAGGGTTCGAGAACGCTAGTGTTGAAGAGTAATAACGTTACCCGAGTGCAAGTAGAAGAGCAGTTGCAGCCGGGAGGTTGGTACAAGGTGGTGTCTATTTCGAGCGACCAATGCTCCCTCGGTTTCAGGAAACCCCGCATGGCCCGCCCAGCATGTCTATCAAAGCACGCTCCGTGGCTTGCGACCGACGCGGGCGTTCGCGACGGGCCGAAGAGGGTCAATCCTTTCGGAGATGCGGTTTAGGCGGTGTTTGACGGTCCGCGGTGGGACGGCGCCTTGCAGACCGGCGAGTCATTGATTGCTGACACGAGCGGCACGAGGCGGGCCAAGCAGGCTGAATGGCTGAACTTGCGATTTCGTGGCGCACCGACCGATTCCGGCCTCGTGAGCTCATCGCATCCGGACAGCTCTCTGACTGTTTTCAATATGCATCTAGACCGGCACACAGTGCAGTCAAGCGGCTCGTACGAATGGAAAACTACGCCTCGCTTCTCCCCTGCAGCGACACCGCGTTCATCTGCAGCATCATTGTTGTCACGCTTCCGACCCTTCTCGCATACAGTCCCGCGCGTCTCTTGACATCCGCCTCAAAGTTGTCGTCCATCGCCACGTTGATGCAGACCGTTCCGGGCTTGATCGCGGCCGTGGGCACCTTGTACCGTGCACTCGGCACCGCCGAGACGATCACGTCCGCCACGCCGAAGCAGTAGTCCTGCGCGGCGTCCGGCGAGAGTATAGTCCGGATGCAGAGGGTCCCAGCATGCCTTTCGAAAACCTGCACGCCATGAATGTCGACCGAGAACACGGTGGCGCCCTCGTTGGCGAGCATAAGAGCCAGGGGCTTCCCGACAGTCTCGGAGCGGTTCACGACCGTCGCCACTTTGCCTCGTAGTCTCCCACCCGGACTGGCCGAGAGGTCGTACAGCCCTTGGTCTTGCAGTATCCTGACGACTGCGAGGGAAGTGCAGGGATGCACAGCGAGGCTGGGTTCGTCCATCAGACTCGGTGGATCCCGCGATGACCTCGCGAGGTTGTCAGGGTGCACGCCCTCGACGTCAATCCGGGCCGAGATGAGTCCGCGCAGATGGTTGTCGATGTCGGGGCCGAAGATGGGAAAGTAGACAAGCAGGCCTGCGACCGAGGCGTCCTCGTTCAAGCTCATGATCGCTCGCCGAACCGCTTCGTAGTCGTGTTCAACCTGCCGCGTCTCGAACTCGATGCCGCTTGACGCACACGTCTTCGCCGTGGCCGACGCGTACGCCTGACATCCCGCGTCGTCAGTCGCCAACAGGCCGACCAGCTTCGGTGCGGGACGTCCCTCCAATTGTGACCTCAGTCGCTCCTTGAGCTTGCCGACGAGAGGCTTGAGAGCTATGTCACGACCGGGAGAGACGAGATCGTCGGGCTTGTTGACGGCCGGCAAGGCCGAGACGAAGGTACCGCACTCGAGGCAGACTTCTTCGCAATGCTTAATGTGCTCGCCGACAAGTGTCGCCGCGGAGGTGACGGAGGCGTGCGATACGTCAGAGGAGGTGGAAGATCTCGAGAGGGATCCGCGTTTGGGTATTATCACGGCGTGACAGTCGGGCGGGGCGGGGTGGTTATCAGCCGCAAGTCCGAAAGGCGAGGTGAAGGTGGTCGGTGACGGCATGACTCGGGTGGGCGAAGATTCGAGCAACCTGTGCTTTGCTTCAAGCAGGCTCAAGAGTGTGTCGTATGAGGAGATGATGTGAAAGATCGCTGCAAGGGCCACTTATACGTAGCAGGCAGTGTTCCCTGGCGTGAAGGTCTGACAAGACCTGGACTCACTGGAACTCCGTCGCGGCCCATATTGCAATCACCCATGTTTGTGTTGATTCGTATCCCGACCGGGAGGTCAGCGGCGCTCTGGTCGGCCTCGGAACACTATGCATGAGTGTGAGTTGTGCACTAGTGTGATTGATAGCGTGATGGACCCACGAAGCGCAACTCTGGTCCAGCCAGAAAGCTGGAGCGAATCCCTCGCGGCAGAAGATGCAGAGGCTAGGCGGGAACTTCACGAATCGAATTGCAGTGTGCGACTATCACGAAATGATACCACGATATAAGGAGCACGACGATCAGGGTGTCGAAGAGGGTGATGGCCAAGAAGAGAGAGACGGGACGTGGCTATGGAATGAAAGCAAATGGACCATAGGAGGAGAGGGGAGGCAAGGTGCGACGGGTCCAGGTGACCCGCGCATAATCCGACCTCGAGATAGTAAGCGTCTATCTTGACACTCTCGCTCGCTTCCACCCTGCGGGGCACGAGCTGGAGCTGTCGATCTCGGGTGACGTGATTACATGTGGGGAAAGTGCCTATGCCTTGTTGTCCTCCTTTGCGTCCTTGCCCTTTTCATCCTTGCCATCCTTGCCATCCTTGCCATCCTTGCCCTCCTTGCCCTCCTTGCCCTCCTTACCCTCCTTGCCCTCCTTGCCTTCCTTGACCTCTTTGTCCCTCTTTCCCTCCTTCTCGCCCTTCTTCTCCTTCAGCTCGCCCGCCTTACTCTTCGCCTCCCTCGCTTCGGCGTCCAGCCTCTTCAGCGCCAGTCTGCCCAGCTTCTCCATGAGCTCTGCCGCGTCCGCGTCAAACACGGGCCACGGCTTCCGCAGCCAGCTCAGGATCACGTGTCTCTGCTCCCTCTGCCCTGGCAGCAAGTACTCTCCCAGCGTCTTCGGGCCGTACACCGGCAAGGTCGCCATCCACTCCTCCTTGGTCAAGGGCCCAATGCGCGGCGGGGCGGTGACCGTCTTCGGCTCGATGCCCTTAGCCGCGAGGGCCTCGGCGACCTTGGCCTTCTCCTTCTCCACCCGCACCTGCTCGTACGACCTCTTGTCGGCTTTGGGTGCGCCCTTCTTCAAACCGCCATCCATCAGCAGCCGCATGTTCTCCGACGGGAGCAGGACGGACATGTCCTCAAAGTCGCCCTCACGCAACAGCTCGCGGAGGAGCTTGTCGTTGCGCGCCTGTTGCTTGGTCCGGGGCCCGATGAACAGCTGCTGCAGCCACGGGAACTGCGCGTCGAGCTTGGCATTGATCGCCTTGAGCTCTTCGGCGTCCTTGGCGTTCTTCGCGTCGACCTCGGACTTGGTCAGCGGGCCGTGGGTTTTGGGGAAGGCAGTTGAGGCGTGGCAGTTGGGGAAGCGGTCGAGGCCTTTCTGTGCCGCCTGACAGTCACTGCGAGTCAGCTGGAACTGGATTCGTCCCACTCACATTAGCTCCTTCTCCAGCAGACCAATGACCATGTTGTGGTTCAGCCATGCGTCCTCGCCAATCAAGTAGCCATTGTTCATCTGCTCCCAACGGAGCTTGGCAATGACGTACTTGAGCGCCGAGGCGTGGTGAGCTCGCAGCTGGGTGTAAGAGTGGACAGAGCGGGATGGGGGAACGGGTGAAGGTTTCAGAGGCGAAGTAGGGGTGAGGGGAGGAGTGGCAAGGCCGGTGACTAGGAGGGCGGGGTGAGAGGGCTTGACAGCGAGTGTGGTAGCCATCGTGGCGGGAATAGTCGTGTTAGTTGTGAGAAAGTTAGTGGTGAGTGTGAGAGGGAGGTAGCTTGAGTGCGTGATAGATAGTTCTCGGGATGAGTTGCTGGGTCTGAGATGACTGCCTGGGGAGCAGGTTATATCGTTCGCGCTGGTCTAGCACATTCGGTGTCGTCCTTTCACCGTCAACACCATGGTCCTCCCTTCAATCTCCCTTTGCTTTTTCGCAACATGTCGTGAACGGTCCGGAGGCGTGTCAAGGATCGCGACGACCATTCAGCTTGAAATTGCTCCTTTCAGTCCCAGCCCGCTCGAGCCGGATAGAACATGCCAGAGTGTGGGGAGATATTTGATGAATGGAGATGCATCTGCGAGTCAGCGACAGCTCACGGCTTGTGCCGCCAAAGCGTGTATGTCGCATAGCTGAGCCGACTCACGCAACCATAGGCTTAAATGCCTAGAGCTTCGCAGCGGATCGATCCAACTGTTGCCTCTTGTCACCCCGCAGCCGTCGCAGTCGCCCCTCGGTGATCTTGAAGCTTTCTGGCAGCCCAGTCTGCTTCCAGCTGGCTCCTTGTATCATCTTGGCAAGCGCCGGCGAGACGGTGAAGATCCTTGCCTAAAGTCTGAGCTAGGATCAATGCACGCCACTTTCACCACGCACCATGCCATGTCCGTTATGACCCGCCGATATCCATTGACCCGGCTTGCCAGGAATCTCGCCTACGAAAGGGACTTCGTCCTGTGATCGACCAATAATGCCGCTCCAGGCACGCTCGTACCGCACAGGCGCGCCTCTGTCTCCGGGCTTCTGATCCCTGAATGTGAGCTCGTAGTCGCCCGCCCCTTCACCCGGTCTTGTCTGTCGCAGAGCCAGAAGAGCGCTCCGACCAACTCACCATTCGAAACCCTCCGAGCCAAGCTGCCGGACCGCCGCCGTAATCGGCTCAAAGTCCACCAGCCCATCGTTTGTCCGCCTTACTGTCGGCTCTTCCGCTACGTAATCGAGCAGCTTCTGCTGATTGATTGCAGACCCGCCGAAGAGGAGTTCCCCACCTCCGCCCTGACGCGGGTTAATTGTGTACGCGCCCGCAGGGTAGATGACGGCGTAGGAATTCTGAATCGCCTTGGAGCCCGAGAACGTCGAGGGGGCTTGCACCTTGTTGCACCTTGGAGTAAGCTCGCATCTCCTCTCACACCTCGAACTCACATGTGAGGAACAGGGTTGATGGGCCCGATTACTTCTGGCAGCAACGCCCCGGCGTACGCGTTCGTCGTGTGAATGACTGTCGGTGTGGTGATTGCCCCACGGTCAGTGTGTACGGTCCACTTGCCGGCTTTTCCCGGGTTGACTGAGCGGACCGGCGTCCAAGTTTGCAGGTTGAGGCCGAGCTCGATGCAGGTCTCGATCACATGCGCGACTGAGTGTCAACCGCAACCGAGCTTGACTGTTCCCTTGCACGCACCAAGCTTCCATGGGTGCAGAGTCGAGGCGTGAGTCTTGTATACCGCTTTCGCCCCCTTGATGCGGGACAGCTATTGTCAATGAACTTACATCCTTCTTGACCTACCTGCTCAGCTCGAGCGGGATCCTCCTCGATATCGACTCCCCATGTACTGCCGCCGGCCTTGACAAACGCGTCGTAGCTCTTTCTCGCGGCTCGAGCGGTACAATCGGACATCATCACGTCGAGCTTGGATGAGCTCAGCCGGGCACCGCGCTGTCACCCACCGTGCGGCCGGTCCACAGGTCACAGTCTACCTTGTTGTCGGTGATGTACTTGTTGACAGCTTTCCACGTCTGCATCTCGTTTTCGAGGATCTACCGTAAGTTGGGTACTCGCCATCACCGGGCGCACCTTGAGAGCCTGCTTTGACCCGAATTCGTTGGCGTACTTGCTGTATCCTCTCCACATGTCCGGTTTGCAATGCCCTGCATTCCGCCCCGTTGCTCCGGAACATAGCTCTCTCGCTTCGAGGATGATGACTGATTTGGGTGGGTCTGAGCTCTGCAGCAGCGAGAGGGCAGCAAGCGAGCCGGAAATCTGCAAGTCAGCCGCCCAGCCCTGCCCATGCAAACTCACTCCAGAACCAATGATGACCACCTCGGCAGTCGCCGGCAGCTCCGGAGTTGTCCTTTGATCCAACAGCGGATTGTTTCGGACCGTCTCGAGCCAGAGTGATACACTCATACCATGCTCGAGCGGATATGCGGTAGACGGCCGCGCCTTGTCGGTCGAGCCCGATTGTCCTTCAGTACCTACGGGCGGCACGAGTTCGGACGCGAGTTTCGACGGCATTGTTATTGACGGCTGGCAACGAGATGATGGAAAGAGGATGGCTGTCGCGCCTGAGATATATGACAAGCTCAGCGCTCTGCATGTCCGGGTCTAGGAGCATCTCGGAATACGCAAGACGGGGTACCAGTGAGGTATGATGGGCTAATCTTGGCCTGGTCGGTGATGCATGGCGCGATATCGCTCTCGCTCTCCGCCGATGTTCGGACGTGCCAGCATAAGCGGCGATCGCCGGGATGTCAGTGGCGAACCCGACCTCATCATTCGGAATCCTCGACTGCTGCCACCTCGGTCGGATGTTTCAAAACCTTACGCTTCTTACACCGCCGGCTGAGCGAATCAGATCTGGTGTGGTCTCGATCTGGCAGATTCCCCTGCCAGTTCAATTCCTGCAAACAGCGATGCCAGCCTGCTACTCCATGGACTACCCGATCAGGAAACAGGATGAACACTTTACCCTCCCCTTCCCCGCGTCTAGATCAAAAGGAACATTCGAGGTTTCCTGGAATCACAACCTTAAAGGCGTTAGCATTGGCAATAGGTTGACCGCTTTAGACTGTCATGACCGAGCGGATCTCGTCGTGCACCGAGCATTTCGCCCACTGTGCTCGGTTGACTTCATCAAACACCCCACTTTCCCCCCTCTTCGTCCCGCAATCATCGTCCTCACTCCACCCGCCCGCCCTCGCCGCTCCACACTTTTGACAGATCTATTCACATGTCAGAACCGACCGAGTCCGGTCCGCCCGGTCCGTCATCGCGCAGGAATAGAAAGATCAACAGATCCGCTGGTCAGCTTAAACGCAACGCCGCGTGTGTGCCTTGTCGGCGGCGCCGGGTCAAGTGTGACGGGACGAGGCCAACGTGAGTAGTCCCCCGAACGTCCAGATTGGGCGACGGGCAGCTGATGGTCAGGTGTGCGACGTGCACACGCTCATTCCAATTTCTGGCGCGGACCCAGCCTGACGCCGAGCGAGATGCTATCGGAGTGCAGTGCTGGTATGAAGACGCTGAAGATGCCGATCATTCTGAACAGACAATCTACCAGCACGATGCATCGACGCTCGAGTCCGCGGCCATTCACGGACAGAAGCGAAAGGCCACAGGGGAGGGGGATGTCGACCAAGGGCGTACGATACAGCATTTGGAGATGAAAGTCGGTGAGTGATGCTTGGGCGGGCCAATGGATAGACTCGGCTCACACCCAGCGGAGCTGCAGAATGCGTTGTCGGCGGTTACAAATGAACGCATGTCGCGGACCTCATCCCTCAACTTGCCGTCGCAGCAGCCAAGAGGATCCGGATCGAGCGCGTCGGTGCGGTCTGAGCAGCACCCGCCGCCATATTGGAATAATTCCACACCCGAGTACTCTTGGCCGTCCGTACAGCACGTCGCGCCTCTCCCAGCATCGACGGCAAACCCTCCGCCGCCCATGCCCGCCCAGCCTCTTCAAGGTAACCACGTCAATGATCAGCCCGGCTTCGACGGCATGGACGCGGAAGCCGGTCAAATCAGCGGACCCTTCTTGGACATTTTCTGGCCAGGTTGGCCCAAGCGACTCCCCACGCCGAGTAAGTCCCCGTGTCTGCGTAGCATGCATTGCTGACATCTAGCCATGATGGACCATCTGTAAGATATCAATCCCACCGCGCTGATCTCAGCGTATTCACCTTCTTCAACTCCTTGCCTGGCGCCTCACGCCTCATCCACCGCCAATCTTTTCAAGCCCGCTTAGCACTCCCTCCGCGCCACGCCGACTTTCCTCACCCGGCGCTGCTTCACGCCATCTGCGCCGCAGCCGCTCGTTACACTGCTGCGGTCAAAGTATGCTCAATCTCGCAGGTGATCGAGAAGAGCTTGAGCAATCCGCCCCCAGAGATCGCTCCCGGGCAATTCACCATCGACGAAGAGGCCGCCAACGAGCCGTGCTTTTCGGAGCGTCACTGGAAGTACTCGAAGCTGGAGTTAAGGTATGACAATTGCAAAGGGACCAAATTGCTGGATCTGCTCCAGGCGCAAGTGGTGCTGTACCAGTATTTTTGCCAAACCGCCAAGTGAATCTCCAGTCGACTTCGCGAACGTCGCTGACGACAGGTGGCTCGACGGCTGGATTCTGAACGGGAGAATGATCTCGATCGCCATAGCGTTGGGTTTGATGGACGAACAAGACTCGTACAACACCGACCCGGTCGTCAAATCGGGCATGCTGCCGCCGGCCAAACACGATTGGGAACGTGAAGAGCGAAGGGCAATCATGAGCGCAGTACTTGCAACGGACTTGCACTACTCTGCCGCAGGCAGCTGGCCGGGATCTTTGCCTGCATTTGAGGAGATCGTACGTCGTGCACACTGGAACGACGGCATACTGATTGTCAGCATTTTCGACTACCGGCGTCCATGGCTGCTTTCTCTGGCAGCGGGCCGATTGCCGAGAATCCGCAAACGATCCATTCCGCCGATCTCTTCATGTAGTGAGTTGCCCGCGGGCTGCGATGCGCACTCGCTCGCTCACCACCAGCCACCCGGTCGAGGACGGTTTTGTCATGTACATCAAGGGTGAGTCAAGTTGTCTGGAGGTGAGAGCAAAGCATTGAAACCAGGTTCAATTCTGATCGGCCGCGTAAGCCAGCTTTGCCGCAGGGTACGCCGGATGCCGCCTTCGCGTCGCACCCTCGCTAGGCAGCTCTCCGACTTCATCTCCCTGGATCAAGACCTGCGTGACCTCAGGTAGGATTTTGCGACGCGGTGTCAACGATTGACTCATATTGTAGTCGAACCTTCCCGATGTCTCTGAACGACCCGGTGCAGTCTCGCTACGGGTACGCCAACCGAATAGACTCGGACTTGGTGGTAAGCTCGACGTTCTGTCGAATGTTGCACCAACTCACGACAGAACGCCCACCTGATTCATCGAGTTGCGTCGATACTGCTTCACCTTCCATTCGCCGACCTCAGTAACCCGGGATGCTCATCGGCAGCGAGAGTACTGGCGGAAGCGAGGGGCTGTCTGGGCGTCTTGTATCGAGTCATGAGTACGACCAGTGATATGGCTTTGATGCTGCACCCAGTCACATCGCGTATGTTTGCGACTGCCTATGAACGATATTCAGCTCACGGTAGTTTGGCTGTACCACCCAGCGCGGGCCATGCTCATGTACTACCATCGAGCCCTCGAAGTTGGGGACCGCGTGTCGGCCGACTCGCTCCTAAGCGAGATCGAAATAAACCAGTGCGTAATGCTGCCTAGATGGTCCGCGGGATCTGACGCGCAGAATGGCTCTAGCGGCGCTGGGCAACCGCTTCGCCATGGGTGCGTTACACTGCGGCATGATCGATGCGATGGTCCGCCGAATCCAGGAAGAATTCGGCATCCCACCACAGAACTGGAGATGGTCGCCCCGTGCCTGGTCAGGCGGACAGCAAGACTCGTCCGCACTCAACTACCAAGCCGGCATGCGATCGCGCAACCCGCATTTGCCGATGTTGCCCAAGACCCACCCCGAGGGTGCGGCGTGGATGGCAGGTGGAAAGGCCCGCAAGTCATATCGCGAGATCATCGACGAGCAGCGTGCGTTTGTCGGACGGCCACAGCAGGAGACGAAGCCGCCTCTCACGGCGGACTTGACCAATCTGGCGGAAATGGCGGGTCTCGTGGCGGTCCAGAACCAGTCCGATAGCGCGCAAGTCCCGATGCCCGCTGTCCCGCCGAGTATGGGCCCGGTGCCGCACATGCACGACCCGTACTCGTATGCTGCGATGCCGATGCCGGTGTCGGATGCCTGGGTGGGTAGGCGCGCTGCCAACGCTGGCGAGCGCGGCGCCGAGTGACGGGCCAACGGGGATGGCAAATTTGGGAAGCCAGTTGGGCGCCTCCGGCTTGGGGCAGGGTGGGCAGGGGCAGAGGAGGTAACAGTCCGTCGAAGAACATCTTGACTTTATTCACTCCTGTTGTGATCACTGCTCTTCCATCGCTCGCATCAATGCATATGGGTAATGCCCCCCCCCAAGCGCAACATTCATGGTCCTACGCCAGTCCAGTGGGTCTCTGGTAAAGTGCCACACTGAGTTCGTCGCCGACCTGAGCCCTGCCGAGGCTGAACACCATCCCATCCTCTCTTCCGCAGGCCATGTCGTCCCCGCGCCTCTTACCTTACCGTTTCGCGCGGATGTAAACCCCTTGCTCATCGAAAACTCAACCCAAATCTGTGGTCTTCAACCGTCCAGGCCCGATCCACTGATCAGGGCATCCCCCTTCTCGTCTTCGTCGGCGTTGCTTGCTCCCCTCTGAGTGTAGCAGCTGCGAACTTCTTCCAAGACTCCGCAGAATCCTCCAAAACCGTAAGCGCCTCCGCCTCATCCAATACGAAAGACCTAGGACTCGCTGTTTTCTGCCGCGTATCCCGGACGCCGAGCCTTCGCGGCTTGTTCTTCATGTCGGCGTGAAGGCGAGGACCTTGGGTGAGCGCCGCGTCATTTTCGGATATTCGCACGGTGCTCGAGGTGCCGGCGTTCAAGTACGGACCATGCTTGGCGTGCGGGAAGGCGGGCTCGACTGATGTATACCTCCGCCCGACCCTCGTACTCTTAGGGCTACCTCCGGTGGACTCCGACGCCGGCTGCGCACTGTAATTCAGAAGCTCGTCCCGGCTTGAGAAGCTACTCTGTAAGCCCGGTCGACTACCGCCTGGTGATGTCTGTCGCTTCGTACCCGGCGACCGCTTCGCGAGCCGGAGGAGTGCTTCGTGATCGTCCTCGCGTACCTGCTCTTTTCCTAGCAAGTCATCTTCCGTCGGCGTCGGATCGGCGAGGTCCAGAGAGGCGAACGGGCGACAGATCTTGGACTTGCCCTTTCCCTTGTTCGAAGGAGCTGCTGACTCGGGGGCACTGGCAACTACCTCCCCCTGTGAGTCGCCAGAGCTGGTCGGCCCTTCTCGTCGTCGCCGTGAACAAAAATCAATCCAGGCCTCAAACTTCGCAGGACCATTGTACACAGTTGCGTCCGCGCCTTCGTCCGCGAGTTCATGCTTGGCATTCGCGCTCGCTGCTCGGACTGCTTCATCCCAAGGCGTCCCCGCCATGTACCGCTTGGGCGCAACGAGCGCATGCTTCTGCTCGATGCCTGCCTTCACCCACGGTCTCTGCATTGCCGCGAGCTCCCGCTCCTCCACATCGGTCAAATCACCCCCAAGATCCATTCCGGCCCTCTTGTCGACCTCACTCCGGAGGCGCAACATACTCTCTCGCAGCTCACTCTGCGCTGCAAACACCAATTGCGTCACGGCTTCGGTGAACAGGGCGCGCATGTCAATCAAGCGTGCCTCGGCGACGACCGCTTCGTCGGCATTCCGCGTTCGAGCATTCCGCACGGCATCTAGCATACGTTTGACAAGGTCCACCGCCTGCCCAATTTCGGTGGCTCGGGCTCGGACGCTTGGCATGTACACGTCATTGGACATGCTTGAGAACAAGTCGTACCCATTCGGACATATATCCCGTTTCAGCTCGAGGAGTGTCTCTCGCACAGTGCCATACCTCAGGCGTTCCTCTGAGCCTGCTCGTCGGTGCGGAGCAGAGAACTGGCTTGCGGGCATCGACTGGCAGCGTGGAGAAGTGCGCTCGCCCAAGTCGCTGATGGAAGGTTCGGGATGGTAACAGTCAAGGTAGCGGGCCAATAGATCAGGCCAAGGGGTGCTCTTCTCGTCATCCGAAAGCCCTCCACTCTCATCTATGGCCGCTCGCAGTCTAGAAGTCGCGAGCGCACCATCGAGAGCCGTGCTCGTGTTTGCGGCTTGTACCAAGTCGTCCTGCGTGGATCTCGCACCTCCCATCGCCGCCGTGAAGCGCTTGTCGTAGACCCCATTGTAGACATTACCCTTCTTGATATCTGTCTCTGCCATACGATGCAACGCAGTGACCAGATCCTTCTGAGCAGGGGGAAGATGTTCGCAGAGCGACGCCTTGAGCAGAACCTGTTCAGCGACCTGGGCTGCGTGGCGCGCTCGAGGCGCCATCCACTCCTGGTACTTGAACACGGAGTCGTAGAATGTAATCGGGTGGTCGTGATCGGGGACGAGACCGACGAGGTCTGCTCTTGACGGTACGAGCTGTCGCGTTGCGGCGTGTATAGCTTGGCGTACCTCGTTGCGCTTGCATCGTATGGCTTCAGCCGTCTGCACTTCGAGCTCCCCGAGAGCTTGCACGACGCTCGGATACGAATGCAAGCCTGTCTTATAGGTGAAGCGCGGCGCCTCGGCGAGGCTCGCCGGGTCAACCAACTTCAGCTCGTGCCTGCTTTTCTCCTTGGTGATCGTTGACATGATATGATCCAGACCTGTCGGCGGCGCGCACGGTCCTGTACGCCAGAGGGGAGCTCCGTACTGCTCATCCCAGTCGTAAAAGACCGGCTCGACAAGTAGCCGCGGTATCCCGCGCTGGGAGGAGAAGTGTGTCAAGGTCTCCCTGGACAAGTTCGACCACCACCGAAATCCCACGCAGACGGGGTGTCCGTTGTACAAGCCAGGTCTGTAGTTCTCGGGAAGGATGTCGCTCTCGAAGTGCACCAGCTGGAACTCTGGGTCGTGTTCACGGCTGTCCCGGTCGAGCGCACTGTTAGTCTGTGGGGTCGGCGAATAAATCGTGACTGTAGACCGTGAAGTGGGTTGACTCCGCGGGCTTCTCTCCGAGCGGGACGAGCATACATCGCTCGAGGTCTGAGTGAGGGTGATTGCAGGAGTGTTGGGGCTTGACTCTGACTCGGACATTGGGCTGGAAAAGCGCAACAGGTGCGAATGCGTGTTCAAGGTACTGTGGGCTTCCGTGAGAGGGTGTAAAAGGACACATATGCAGCCTAAGCGACCACTCTGACGAGTGTCCATGCAGCCTCAACGACGGCCCGCATGAATGGATGCCAAATTCTGTGTTTCACGGGGACGAGTGTAGGGTCTCCTCGAAAAGGAGGCGCACATTCATCATAGCCAGCGCGGTGTCATGACACCTTGCGAATGTGATCGGCCTACGTGGTGGGACTATCCGTACCAAATCAATCCCTCCGTGCACACGCCTCATCCCCGACTCTGCTCTTCTTCCGGCCCACTCGTCCGCTCTTCTCCCAAGGTAATCGAGGTGGACTCGCCGCCCCGGAAACGCTCCCACAGCTTGCTGGCGGTTTCCCTGGAGACCAACTCGCCCTCTGGACGCGAGATGTCGCGTGCAACATCTTGGAGCGACCCTTCAGGAACCCCGTACGTCGTCACCTTGACTTTCGTGTCCGCATCAAGTCTGGGGTCTCGCGTCGGCCCGGGGGCGTCTGTAGCTGGCACATTGTGCCACCATCCCGCCAGTCGTGAGTGCGTTCTGTCGCCCGGCTGTTGCGGCGGATCACGTTTAAATTCCTGTCCTGGCCGAGTCCACGGCAGATGGTATGTGTGCCTGTAGTCTCCGTGTGGGAGACCATCCCGTAATACCCACGGCGGCCACTGCCGCATGCTCTCGGCGATCGCGGATCGAGAGTTCTTGGTGTCTGCAGTCGCCACATTGCCGTGTAGAATCGTCATCGGTGCCGCTGACTGTCTAGGCGATGCGAGTCGGAGTAACGAAGGTATATCATCTTCGGTCACATCGCCTTGCGTCAGCAAATCTTCGTCAGCCAGCGGTGCAGCGAGCGAAGTGGTGGACTGATCAGAAGCGCCTTGGCGAGCTCGCCCTCGCCCCTTCTGGCGCCGCGACTTTGCGGGGCGTGCACCCAGATCCGCTAGTAATTCCTGTCTCGCCCTTTCCGCCTTTTCGCTTCGGTCGTGCTTGCGCTCCTGGATCCACTCGGCGAAATTGCCGGAGCCCGTTGACCGTCCCAGATAGTCGATCATGAGTTGCTGCTCGGCCAAGGCCCTGCGATGCGCCTCTTCCTCCACTTCGTCCTTGTCCATGCGACAAACTCTAAGCCGCAACGCGGTCAGGGCGTGGTGCTCGAACCAGCAGGCTGTATCCAGCGCTACCTGCGTTCCGGCAAAACTGTGTCTCTCCTCTTCGGTCAGCTCACCCCCAAGCGCAGTTTTGACTTGCTCCATAAGGAGCTGCTGGCACGCGGACAGGACCATCTCGAGCTCGCGCTGCGCGTTGATGGTGGCATTGATGAATGCATTCGTTTGCTGATCCGGACTGAGGACCTTCTGCCCTTCACGGGCATCCACAGACTGCTGGTTGCCGGTCACGTTGGGATGGCTCGAGCCTATTAGCTGGTCTGCTTGCCCTTGAAGCTCCGCCGATTTGAGCGGTATCACGGGCTTGAAGAAATTGGTGCGCATGCTCTGGCGCAGACTTCGCACGGATGCTTTGACTCCCGCGCCCAGTGTAATCGACCGCGGTTCGCCAGTCGGAAGACACAGCTCGTCATTTGTGAACAAACCTTTCGGGGCCGGCCAGAGGCCCTCCCGCGCTTGCCGTGCAGTGTAGTGAGCCATCAGATCGACCCATGGCATTTGCTTCTCCACGTCGGACACCTGGTCGCCAAAGTTTGGTTCGTCAAAGTTTGCAAAGGCTTTGTTCACATGATTCTGCGCAGAATCCACTTCGTCAGGTTCACGGCCTCCAATTCCTTGCTGGTACGCGCCATATCGCCGCTCACCATGAACCGCATCGACCACAGCCGTGGCGGTTAGAGCCCAAAGGAGGGCTCGCTGCGGCTGAGGCAGGACGAGTGTCTCGGTGCCAAATTTCAAGGTGTTCGATGCGGCAGTCACCTCGTCACACGCTTGTTTGCGGAGGACTTTGACATACGGCGTCAGGCACAGTCGCTCAAAGGTGTCCAGGTACGAATACCAGGGATCCTTCAGTCGCTGCAGCAAAGAATTCTGCAAGGAACACCACAGCTCGTCTGACTGTTTCTCCGCCGGGGTCCCGAGATTCACCTCGAGAGCTTGTTTCTGAGCGAGCTGGGCCCAGTGTTTTTGTCGGGATGGCTTTAGAGCGTTGTGTGTTCTGCTGAGGAGGTCAACAGTGGCTTCTGTGATCGCGTCGTAGTGGCGCAGGCCGTCCTGCAGGCTGAAAGTGGGGATCCGTCGAAGATCGGCAGGGATTACCTCATACCAGTCGTCCGGCACGCTCGCTGCGAGGGTACCCAGCATGCAGTCAGGGATGAACCCCGGCTTCCCTCGCCAGACGGGCACACCGCTCTTCGTATTCCACGCGTAGAATGTCGGCACGACCATCATCCTCCGGCTCGCATTTGGCTTACGGGCGTCGCGCACATTCTCGGATGTCTGGTCCGAGAACCATCGATAACCTACGCAGAGGGTTTCGCCGCCGTAGCGGATCGATTTGTATCCGGGCAAGACGTCGCATTCGAGGTCGACGTACCTCATGCGTGGGTCCTGCTGCCGTTCAAGCCAGTCGCGCTGCAGGTTTGCGCTCATCTTCGGCATCCTCGCTCGTGTGGCATCGTTCCACGAGGCGTCTCTCTCCCCTTCAGTGGGCGATTGGCCCGTCACCGCCCGCACGCCTGCTCGGACCAACGCGGGCCATCGGATCGTCGGGTCGGGGTGTGCAGTGGGAAGTTGGGGCGGCGGCATAGCTGCTATAGTTGAGGCAGAGGAATCGGTGCAATCGATACGATAGCAGAGGGTCGCTTGCAAGGTTGGTAGAGTGGGAGAGTCGTGGGAGAACGTTATCGAAGATGTACGCAAAGCTGGTCAGCCTTCCGAAGTAGGCCACATCGGGGTCGCGTGTGAAAGGACAAGTCGCGAGAGGCGCGTACATGCTGTGTGACATGACTTGGAGGTGGATACAATGTCAAGGGATCTTTTGAGGCTCTTGAAAGCCCGCGAAGACAAGGGATGCATAGTGTAGTTCACAGTACATGCACTGGCAATCACTCACTCGTTCCAGAAAAATTCTCAGATGGCGTTCGCGACGTCCCGTGAGACGAGGAGCTCTCCGGACCGCTGCCGTGTTCTTGCATCCCCCATGACCGGCGAACGTTTTCGTACGTGTAGGAGATCTTTCCGCAACTGCGCTCGACCGACATAT
The DNA here is from genome assembly GCA_000442785.1 of Papiliotrema flavescens NRRL Y-50378. Lineage (NCBI taxonomy): Eukaryota > Fungi > Basidiomycota > Tremellomycetes > Tremellales > Rhynchogastremaceae > Papiliotrema > Papiliotrema flavescens. The sequence goes on from CAUG01000145.1 coordinate 19,066, forward strand.
CCTGCCCTCTGACTTCCGCGCCCTCGTCATCGATCTCCTGCCCTCGTTCGTCGTAGCACCCTGCAGAGTAGCCCGAGCCATCTTGCAGCTCACCACGAGGAGTGAGCTTCACTCTCAGCTCAAACTCTGCGTCGCCATGCGCTTCGCAATTAAACTCGTACCTCTGTCGCCGGACTTCACTCTTGATCCGAGTCCTCCGAAAGGCGATCAAAGACGCTTCCGCGTCCTGCAGATCCAAGTCACGCATCTCCATCAGGCTCGATGCTGTCTTGAGACGGCGCTGAGAGCGATTGGCGTTGAAACGGGACAGGAGTCGTGCAAGAGAGGCACGAGCATCGCAGCGGGTGGCGGCTGTTCTACAGCCGTCGGCAGAGCCAATCTCATCAGCCCACATCTCGGATTGGCCGGCTTTGAGCAACAACATTTTGAGAGCTGTATTAGCAGCGAGAAGGTGTGTCATGGAGCTGGGGGCAGCGCATTCAGTGGCTGCTTCCGTTAGGCTGCCTTTTGGTCGCGACATGATGCAGCTTAACGCAGTGTGAGTCGGCGTAAGTTGTAAGGACTTTGGGCGGGAGTGTGCGACTTTTGTACCGACTTATAATCCTCGGGCGACCCCCAATGCCCGAGATCCGCCGTCTTATGCCCGGTAATATACGCCGAAGAACAGTGCGCACACGCATGCCATTCAAAGGATGTCTCTCGATCACACGCGTTCCAGCGGTCGGTGAAGAAGACCTATCGTAATCGACAGTGCCCTAACCTCAGGACGCGTTGTCTAATGCCCCCTCGACATCCTTTAATCTTCCCCTTACGCTCTTATGAGTATCGCCCCCGTGCTCGAGTACCACCTTGAGCATCCGCTTCACCCGACCAGAGACTTTGCCGAGCTTTCCCTCGTTTTCGGCCATGGTTTCACGGAAGACTGTCCAGGTTCGGGTATCTCGTGCGAACGTGTGCGTCTGGAATCAGCATCGTGCTTCCTGGTAGAGTATATCCACAGCTTGGAAAGTATGCGCGACCGCCATATCGCCATCTTCTGACTCACTGGCAATCGTTCCAGCCCAACCTGTCCCGCGCCTAGCGCCCAGATCCCCATAATAACCAGATCCAGCATCGCATTCGCCACGTACTCCTCCACGTCGCCCACGCCACCCTCGACTCCTCTGAGCTCCTTCGTGCAGAATCCTCTGATGATCTTCTCGGCTGCCGCGACGGGCTGGGATTGAGGGTCGCGTAGGAGCAGGACCAGGTCGTTAATCGTTCGATTGAGGAACACGTCGCCCTCGGACATTATCAATACTTGAAGATATGACGAGAGAAGGTGAGGGGCGGATGCGGCGGGAAGGAGGGCGTTGTCTATTGCGACTTTGAGCTGGGGTCAGCGGTGCTTCACAGGTCGCCAGGGGGCCGCACATTTGAGCCTGGCGTCAGTACCTCATCTGTTCCGAGCTTCAACACCCACGCAGCATCTTGAGCGTATTCCGCGTTTCCTTCTTGTCGTAGTCCTCCTCGTCCAGATAATTCACGTAACTGAAATCAGCTCCCGTCCACCTCCTTCACCTTCTCATCCAACGTCGCGACTCACCGCGACAAGGCGCCTACTATAAGGATCACCACATCTCTCCATTTATCCCCTTGCCGCGCCGCATACACGATCGGGAACTCGCCTCCGTGTTTACTCAACAGCAACCCAAACGCATGATCCCTCACCCGCATGATATACTCGATATCATGCTTGTCGATCGCCTTGTACAGCTCCCACGCCTGCGGCGGCGTCGAGAACCCTCTGGTCTCTGCCTGTGCCCTCTCCTTGCCCTTCTCCCCTTTGCGCGACCACGTGCCCATACCCTCGCGCGCTGTCTCGCGCTGGATCTCCCATTGCTGTTCTTGCAGCGCTTCTGCCAAAGCGCGCTCGCGCTCGCGTTGCCGTGTCTGGCGGTCTAGCTCGAGCTCAGATTGCGCGAGCGACTCGCGCGTGAGTGTCAGGGTAGATGGGAGGGGGTGTAGCAGGATGGGACAGGGTGGGATGCGCGGCGAGGGGACTTTTTGTTGCTGGGTCGAAGGCGAGGCGGCGTCGTAGCTTGGCAACGGTTGCGCGAGATTATGCTGCGTGGCGCGCTGGGACATGGTGGTCAGAGCTGGCAGCAGGGTGAGGGCGGCCGGAGTGTCACTGATCAGCGATGCAGGCAGGGATGAAAGGACAGTCAATGTCGAGCTGCCAGGTGACGGTGCTATGCCGGTGCCGAAGCGGGGCCCCACAAACATCGCTGATCCCCGTCCACGGCTGTCCCCTCGGACAGATCTCGAAATTGTCTTCGAGCACGACACGTCGTCTCCTTCACTTGCTCCTTTCTCTCCCGCCGACTCCTCAGGCATTCCCACAAGCGGAGTTCTCATAACCCAAGCTCCCTCCCATGACCATGGCGATCCCGCCCGACTCGCCTCGTTCCGTATCCTCAACCGACTCAGCGGCCGCACTACCTTCCTTCGAGGCCCTCGCGCCATCGCGGGCGCCAACGACGAGGCCAGCCGAGGAGACCGTCATCGAGATACCAGGCCTGCATGAGCCTGTCAGGCTGAAAGTAGACGCCGGGCCAGGGTGCGGCGGTATCGCGTGGCCATCTGGCGAGGTGAGTGCGCATCGAGGCTCGGGGATCGCACCGGCCACAATCCGGGACCTTTCGTGCTTCGCGCAGTCACGTCATGTGGAACAACCAAGCTGACCGCAGGTCTTGTCCCGGTATCTCGCCTACCGACACTCGATCAATTCCTCCCACCTTCGTGGCAAGAAGGTGCTGGAGCTCGGATCGGGCACTGGCTTAGTGGGCATCGCCGCGGGTCTAATGGAGAAGGACTGCGATGTATGGGTCACAGATCAACTGTGCGTCGGAAACCAGATTTCTTACGAACCACTCACCTCAGACCGCTCCTCGACCTGATGCAGCGTAACGTGGCGCACAACAATGTCACGGCCAACGTACACGTCGCAGAGCTAGACTGGGGCACGGAGATCGACCCGAGCCTCGCGGCGGATATCGACGCGGTCCTGGCGGCCGACTGCGTGTACTTTGAGGTGAGCCTCATCTCCGCTTTTGCCTATCCCCCGCGCTGACCCCCAGCCGGCATTCCCGCTGCTCGTGCAGACATTATGCGACCTCGCGCCCGTGGGCAAAGACCTGGAGATCTTGTTCTGCTGGAAGAAACGCAGAAAGGTGAGTCACCAGGCACAGACCTCGGCTTCGCACTCGACCCCCAAGTCCAGCATCCTGCGACGGTCCGTGGCACTGACACTAGGCCGACCGGCGGTTCTTCCAGATGCTCAAGAAGCACTTTGATAGCGCAACGGTCGAGGACGATCGGCCGGGCGATAAGGAGCGGTACAGCCGGGAAGGAGTGAGCTTGACTCGCCTAACGCGGCGCAAGTGAGCGTGACGGGTGGGCTTCGGGGCTCTGCATTGTTGTATCGCGCACATGCGTTCATCAGGACATGTTTGCATGGATGTTGTTCACTCGTCAACCAATGCGTCGCGTCTTGCATTAAGCCCGCTTGTTCTCTCCATCGACTCCATGCTTTGTGGCTTCTCCGCTTCCAGTCGTGTGAGGTCACACACTCTGCTCGAACCCTTCGAAGCTCCTCTCAGGTTCTGTGCTTCTTTGCTTGCTATTCGCTGCTCTGATTCACTCCACCTCCCGCCTACAAGTCCTTCTTCGCATCGGAAGCGACAGTGACCTCGACGGCCTCGTCCCCCTGCTGCCCCCGAAGACCCTGCGAGACAGCCTCGACCGGGTTTGTCGACTTCTTGCTCTCAATGTCCGCCGCCCAGAGTGCCGCGCCAATGGACGTGGTGACTGCGCGTCAGCCGTCGGTCGTCAGTGCTGCAGCCAAGCCACTCACAGCCGAAGAGGATGGACACGACCGGGATGAGGTTTAGGAGCATGGCCATCGTGCCGAAACTGTCGTCAGTTACTGCCCTGTTGCGAGAAAGAGCGGACTCACCCGGTGTAAGAGCCCCGGCGCTTCGAGATAGCCGCGTGTCGCTTCTCCTTGTCAAAGCCCTTGAGCTGGAAGTAGCGCGCATGGTAGCCGGGTCCAGCCTTGAGGCCTAAAGTCAGCTCGCGTCATCGGTGTACAGTCTTGAGGCAACGCACCGTTGTAACCCAGGAAGAAGGCGGTGCCGACGACGGGGATGAAGTTGAGCGGCAAGGTCAGGAGGTATCGCACAATGTTGTCCTGTTGTCAGTCTAGTCGCTCTCACGGACCCGCCAGGGACCCTTGAGCTCACGGTGCTGAAGCGCGAGAGGGGCTTGGACAGGACCCGCCCGAGCGTCTTGGCGTTGCCGCCGGACGAAGAAACCTGTCGACCGCGCTCGACCAGCGCCGCGTGTCCCTTCTGCACGAGTACCTGTCCGTCAGATATGTCCAGATATGTCGCTCGCGACTGACCGTGTCGAAGAGGTCAATCCCGACCTGGCCGAAGATGAAGTTGCGCATGAAAAAGTTGATGACGAGGTACGACTCGCCAAGCACGAGCGGGATAGCCGCGATGAATGCTGCACGTCAGTTTTGTCCACTCGTCCATCCTTCCAAGCCCGTGCAGTCTGCGGTGTGGATATCGTCAGGTCGGCGTACAGAGCTTGACCAGCACGATCGCCCCGGGCGAGACGAGCTCCGTAGCACCCGCTCCGAGACGGCCGTACAGCCACGAGCGCCCGAACCACGGCAACGGGAAGAGTTCGGTGTGTCGGTCGATCCCGACCATCTGTGCCGATGATGAGGGCAAAGTAGGGGGAGCAAAAATGTAATGGGGCAGAGGTAAGAGCCGGTAAAACAAAGTGGGCTCGGCCAAAGGGTGCGGAGAAGGGAGGTTGGCCGCTAAGACAAGGGGCAAAGAGGTATACACAGAGGAATAAAGCGTACCCAAAGGTCCGGAAACAAAGGCCAGAACGGCAACTTGGGGCAGGTAGGTGAAGAAGAAGAGGGCGGCGATGATCCCCACGCTGACGAGCGCGCCGCGGAGCAGGCCCGGCAGGATGGGCTTGATGAGCGACGGGTCTGGCGTCAGTGTAATTGCTTGGTCTCCGCAGAGCACATACGAGAGATCAAGTAGAAGACGCCCTGGTATCAGTATCGCCATACAAGTTGCACGACCGGGACATACGAGAAGGGGGTACGCCCAAGCACCCGAGGTGACGGCCTCTTGGGCAACGGAGGTCACGTTTCCAACCTGCCTCTTGGCTGATTCGCTGATGGCGTCTCCGCCCTGCGAGAGACGGGACTGGCGCTGCCGTGTAGATCCTGCTTGTGCCATGTTGGTAGAGGTGCAGGTGTTCAAGGTGATAGAGGAAGGACGAGGTGAAGAGGGCAAACTTCCAATGCGATGAGTGACACAGTGACCACCGGTTTGGCGGGCGCATGACGTCACTCGTCTGGGCGGCTGATTTCGCGTCGCTGCCTAGCGATGATGACAGCGAGTGACGCGAATGGAATGGCCTACTGACATGCTTGGTATGATGGGCTCAAGGATGGCTCATTAGAGACCCTATATGCTATACGCTGCGTGATGCATACATGCTCTAGTCGCGGACTGTGCTCGTAATTGCGACGCGGTGCATTGGACACCTTCCGTACTATACCAGATACAACACCTGTAGGCCCTGCCTTGCTCATACCTAGGTCGTAAAGCTCTTTCGTCAGGGATTCGGGTCTGACGCCTGCTCATCACCGCATCCACTGCCCTGATGCCTGCTGATACCCGCCCATGCCCATCACGCCCTGCGGCGAGCTGCCCATGTAGCCCATCTGCCCGCCTGGTGAGAGGTATCCACCTTGTTGTTGATAGCTCCCTGGTTGCATCTGGGCATAGCCATTCTGCGGGGAGAGTGATCCCGCCATCCCGCCATAGTTTTGCTGAAACTGCTGGTGCTGGAATTGTTGTTGCTGTTGCTGTTGCGAGGCGGGATGCAATGGGTCAAAGGACGCCAGCATGTTGCCGTGCGGTGCCGAAGACGAGAGTCCGTGGCTCGCTCCTGGAGACTGGAGCATCCCGCTTGCAGTGGGCATCTGCATTCCATACTGTCCTGGTGACGAGGCGAACTGGTTCGGTGATGTCGCGAACTGGTTGGGAGATACGCCGAACTGATTCGGAGACGCGGAGAAGCCATTGAAAGACGGCGCGGGCGACGTGGAGAAGGCGGCGGTGGACGGCATGGGCGTTGAGTGGGGATATTGCTGTTGTTGCTGGAACGGGTTATATCCGTTCACGTTGACTTGCAAAGGCAACGTCGAAGACACTGCGCCGTTCACGTCAACGAGGTTGCCATACCCTCCGTTGCCGATGGGCTGAGGCGGAAGTTGCGGTTGCGATTGCGTTTGCGTCTGCCAGCTCGGCCCTGCGCCCTGCGCACCCGCCGAGGTAATTGGACCAGCTGGCGTCCCGCTCCCTGTCCTTGCTGGGCGTGGCCTTGGCGGCGCGCCAGACCCTCCCACCGGCAATGGCGGTAGATCCCTCTCTGCGACCGACGGTCCAGGCGCAGATCTCTTCGCGACGATATCATTCAGCTCGGGATTCCGCCGGTTGTCGCCCAGCGCCCCTAAATTTGTCACGCTCCCACTTGGCAGCCGCCCATCCGCCTCCCTCGCGCGGTTCAGACTTGTCGGTGCCGCTCGCGATGCCGAGCCCCTCCGATCCGCCCGGAACGCGCCTTGCTCGTACTTCCGCCGTATGTACTTTTCGATCTCGCTGTCTCGTTCTTCTGCGCCGAGCGATGTCGGGGGAGGGTGGAGCGCTTCGTTCGGGTTCCATAGCTGATTGGACGCCTTGTTGCCGATCGCTTTGATGGATGTGATCTGGTCCCGGGTCCATGAATCGAGCGTGACTGATTTTCTGCCGTCAGCGAGTACACGGAGAAAATGAGGGTAGGATGTGGGTCCGAGCGAAGTGATGGGAGTAGGTCGGGCGGTCCAGGGGGTCTACGCACACTCGTGACCGGTGCGTGCCCATCTTGCGGTGCACCGATGCGCAATTCACGCAGAGAAAAATCCCGAGGTTGACAGAGGCCCATCGCGGGGCCATGACTTTGCAGTCTGCACATATCTCTGCGAGTCAGCATTGGCCCATCACTCAAGTGTCCGTCCGAAAACATTCCCGCCGAACTTTCATATGATTCGTGCAGCTTGTGAGGGGGACCGGGGCCGGGGGGTGGAGGCCAGGCAAACCACGCTTGGCTCACCGTTGCCAGGAACAGCCAGCAGCTCTTCGAGCATGCGCTGATGTCGCTTGTCTGTGCTCATGGCGAGTGGTCGGACTGCCTCCGAGCGATTGGACTGTTCTTTGAGGCCTGCGGTGTACAACAAGGATGAGGGCAGGCTACAAAATGATGCGTCGCAAGTCAGAGCGTCGGATCATCTTACGAGCATGCTCGTTCAGCACCGACGCGACCGCCCATCGCTTTGTTCGCCGGCCAACCACCGGCGATCTCCGCTCATCAACTAGAGCTGTAATTGTGATTACAATCCGGGCGTCTGGACCCCGTTACGTCATTTACACTCTGCTGCCCATCTATTTCCGGGGTTTCACAGCCGTGGTGCAACAACAATCTCAGCCTCGCATCATAGACATTATTTCAGTCACCGCTGCTGTCATCCCATCACCTCCACGCATCGTCACTGATACCTCTAGCAGAGGGATATCGAGTTGTATCCCAGCGTCCTCGCAGCGGCGATCACTCCGAAGTGGCCCCCTTGCGCGCAGCTGTCCAGGCTCAAAGGTCCCTCGGCGCAGCCTCACAACGAATGCGCAGCCGCCTGCGGTTCGGCATTGCAGTGTTTCAGCACACATAGACCATGCCGCACTCGACTCGGCCATCTTTATCGTCGCTATCACCTGGCGCTGACATGTCCCCAGCCTCTTCATCGCCCTCGACGTCGGTCACGGCCGTCTCGCCCCCGGGATCTCCCCGCCTCGCTTCATCAAATTGGGCCACGTACCCCAATGACGAGGACGAGAAGCTCCCATCGCCTGTGGTTTCGTCCTACCGACATGGACGATCGGCATCTATCCCAGCATTGTCGTCGCTTCGGTACGGTCTGAATCGGCGCCGGCGGATGGCGACTGCACTAGCTGTGATGGGCATCCTGTGCACTGGTTTCGTCTGGGTCAACGGGATGCCTCCGGGTCTAGACTGGGTCTCAAGTGAGTTTAGTCGTCCTCAGCTGGCAGTCGGAGGTCTGGCTAATTGTGAAGCTGTCTCAGTGATGCCGACTCCGGACGACCTTGCTGGACACCTCGCCACGGACGAGGACAACTCGACCATCGAGACACCGCCCTCGGGCTGGCTAGACACCACGCCGTCTCCTGCACTCTCTCCAATCCAAACATGGGGCACCGACCTCTCATCCGAACGCTTACTCGCCGGCTTATCCCCTTGGCCGTCAAATCCGCCCATACCAGAAGACCAACCCCCCCTGTCCTCCCTCGGCCGCCTCGCAGATGAGGTGTACAAGTTTGGACCTCTCACTCTGCCAGACTACGCACGCCAGCTGCTCGAGTTTGTAGACACCTCCTTGCCCACACAGCTCGCCTCGGCAGCTCGAAGTGAAATAGAGACCTATCTCCGAAGCAGCCTAGACGAGGATGGGCTTGGAGGCGCTGTGCTGAGCAAGTGGGATGGGGTCAAGCGGATATGGCAAACCGACAAGGACGAGAGCATGAGCGATGACTTCAATGTCAAGAGCTGGCGAGGTGATGTGGTGCGAAACGAAGGGTGGAAGTGGGAGCTGGTCTCTGATACGTACGTTTGACCTCTCGGGGAGCAACTTCGGACGATAGCTGATCGTCAGGAAAGCGGAGAAGTACGTCAACAGGTACCTCAAGGACAGCACGATCGCTGCGGTATGGCACGCCCTGCCGACGGGTATTCTCGTAAGCTTCGTTGCCGGCGGAGGAATTGTGAGCGTAGACTGAAGACAGCGCTCGGATATGCTGCGATACCTCCTCCTCTTCCTCGAGGGCGGGATATACACCGACACCGATACGAAAATGCTGAAAACCCCATCGCATTGGGGGAACGGCGCGCGCTTATGGCGCGACGGG
>CAUG01000145.1:28167-57736 GCA_000442785.1 Papiliotrema flavescens NRRL Y-50378
ACGATGCGTCTTTGAAGCGGATAGAGGCGGGCGAGAGGGCGGAGATGGTGCTCGGCGCGCCGAGCGTGGTTGTAGGCGTGGAGGCGGACGTGGGGGGGAGGGAGGATTGGCATGATTGGTGGCCGCGGCCGGTACGTCATTTCGATCTCTTTGCGCATCACCTCGCGTAGCCGACCTCGCCGAAACTAGTTTCGTTGAGGTGCGCGTGCACGTGCTGATCCCAGATGCAAGTTGTACAGTGGACGATCGCCTCGGCCCCTTGCCACCCTATAGCCCTCGACGCCCTATTGCGCATAACGCACGCGACGGCCGAGGCGGTCGACTGGGCGCACGACCACGTAAAAGCGATCAAAGACCTGAAAGATTCGGGCCGGCTCGAGGAGCTCAACAAACTATTGGAGACGGATGTGCTGAGCAATCCCACGGATGGAGGGCCTATTGGCGTCATGGCGTGGACGGGTCCCGGCGTATGGACCGACGCTGTGTTGAGGTGAGTGCTGAGATCGCGATGGCGGAAAAGCTCATGCTAGCTACCTCCGAGTCAAGTATGGCGTGGTGTGGACGGATTTGCGAGCGCTGGAGGAGCCACTTAGGATAGGCGATGTGGTGATCCTGCCGGGTATGTCGCTATCGATACGCGAGGGTGCATTCAGCTCATGACAGTCACGGGGTTCTCGCCGGGCGTAGGCAACTTTGGCTCCAAGCAACCGTGGGGTGAGTGGACGGTGGCGGAAAACAGGGACATCCACGCTAATGTTGCAGACAGCCAAGCGATGGTACAACACGGCTTCAGGGGCTCTTGGAAGTCGGATAAGGATCCGAAGTAGGCGACGAAATCCCTTGGGCTGGCTTGAGTGGATTTGTTGAGTTGTACAGTATGTGTCAAGCGCGTCGGTCCAGTCTATCATGAAGCAGACGAATGCCGATGCGCGGATGCAGAAGCCCTGTGACTTCACTGGTCATGTTGGACGATGAGGTTTGTATTTGGGGCTCGGCGTAGTCCTCCCTATCGCTTGCCCCTCTCCCGCTCCTCGGCTCCCTGTTTTCAGCCTAGAAGGCTGCCTTGGACGCGAAAAGGTGGACTGAAACGGGGTGCGATTCGGGCATCGCGGCGACTAAAGCGGATAGCGCGGTCCGTCGGCGATCGCCGCCCATCACAAAAGTTGGTTTGGCAGGCCGAGTCCGGTTGCGAGTATTGCGTTGGTTGACTCGACTCGGCTCGTTATAAAGGCAGGCTACGACCCTCCATCTCCACTCCCCTTGCATACAGCACCCTTGTCGACGTTCGTTTCTACAAGGCTACAATAGCACGAGAGACATAGCTCACCATGGCCGAGAGGAACAACGAGATGCCGATCCCGTCGGTCGGCCAGCCCTCGGGCCACGCCGAAAACAGCCGGCCAAAGCTTTACATCCTCGACTACGGCGCGGGCAACGTCAGGTCGTGAGTTGATGTGCGGCTCGTGTGTGACACGATGGACTGCCAGTCTCCGTGGGAGCACGCAGCGGGGGGCTAGCTGTCGAACCAGCGCTGACTCTAGCCTCGCCAACTCGATCAAGAAGCTCGGGTACGAGTTTGAGTGGATCAAGGATCCGTCCGACTTTGACAAAGCCGAGGTGGGTCTAGCTCCCCCATCCCTCAGCACTTCGAAAGCTTGCCGGAATTCTGATTGCGACCGTTGGACCCAGACCTAACGCTGATCTCAGAAACTCATCTTCCCGGGAGTCGGGTCCTTTGGCCAAGCGACCGCCTCGCTCAAGACGTCCGGCCTCGAGCCCCACCTGCTCAAGTACATTGCGTCCGGGCGGCCCTACTTTGGAATCTGCATCGGAATGCAGGTGCTCTTCGCCTCGTCAACCGAGAACCCGGGCTCGACGGGCCTCGGCGTCATCCCCTTCCCCATCACCAAATTCTCCACGACCGACTCGTCGACCCCGTCTGGGCGCAAGAGCGTGCCGCACATGGGCTGGAACCGATCATGGCGGGCGTGGACGCCGTCCGCGACCGACGCGCAGCTGTGGCGAGAGGAGGACGACTACTACTTTGTGCATTCTTACGCGGCGATCGTGCCGCCGGGAGCCGAGGTGGACTCGGCCGCGGGAGAGTTCGTGTACACGCTGGGACGGTACGGCTCGGAGACGTTCATGTCGAGTGTGCGGAGAGGGAATGTGTTTGGGACGCAGTTCCACCCGGAGAAGTCTGGTCCGGCGGGACTGGACCTGTTGCGCCGATGGCTCGAGGCGAGCCCGGCCGAGCTGTCTGCTCCGACGGCGGCGAGCCCGCCCTTCCGCGCGACCGACCCCAGCCCGTCGCAGCGCGAGGGCTCGGGACTGACGAGCCGAATCGTCGCGTGCCTGGACGTGCGCTCGAACGACCACGGCGACCTCGTCGTGACCAAGGGAGACCAGTACGACGTGCGTGAAAAGTCTGACGACCGGGGCGTGCGCAACCTCGGCAAGCCCGTCGAGCTCGCGCAGCGGTACTACATCGACGGGGCCGATGAGATTTGTTTCCTCAATATCACCTCGTTCCGCTCCAGCGCGCTGCTGGACCAGCCGATGCTCGAGGTCGTGCGCAATGCGGCCGAGACGGTGTTCGTCCCGCTGACCATCGGCGGCGGCATCAAGGACACGACGGACCCGGACGGCACGCCGCGCAGCGCGCTCGAGGTGGCCGGGGCGTACTTCCGCTCGGGCGCGGACAAGGTCTCGATCGGGAGCGAGGCGGTCATTGCCGTCGAGGAGTTGCTCGCGCGGGAGAAGGCCGGCGAGCCCGGTCTGAGCGGCAAGACGGGCATCGAGACCATCTCGACGGGATACGGATCGCAGGCCGTCGTTGTCTCCATCGACCCCAAGCGCGTCTACGTCGACACGACCGCGCCGGACTGGATCGAGCAGGTCGACCCGGCCCACCGCCCGTGTCTGGTCGTCGGCGACAAGGCCACGAGCCGCACGGCCCCCGAGGAGAAGGGCAAGGCGTGGTGGTACCAGTGCACGATCTCGGGCGGGCGCGCCGTGCGCGACATTGACGTGGTGCAGCTCGCGCAGGGCGTGGAGCGGCTCGGCGCGGGAGAGGTCCTCCTCAACAGCATAGACCGGGATGGCACAGGCAAGGGATTCGACCTGGACCTGATCAGGCTGGTGCGCGCCGCGGTGGGCATCCCCGTCGTGGCGAGCAGTGGAGCCGGCAGCGCGGGAGACTTTGTCGAGGTGTTCAGGGAGACGGGCGTCGAGGCGGGTTTGGCGGCGGGCATCTTCCACAGGAAAGAGGTCGGCATCGACGAGGTCAAGGAAGGCGTGCAAAAGGGCGGGTTGGCAGTGAGACGGTGTGATTTGGCGGTCTAGACGGTGCGCGGGTGTGGTCCACGAAGACGACGGGATGCTGTGTGCATATGGTGAAGGCAGCGTGTGGGGCGGAAGACATGGCATGACGATAGTATAGATCTGCACGGAATATATGCATTAATGTATGGCTCAACGAGATATGGCCCAATCGCCAACGGGTATGTTATCCGGGTATAGCATTAGACGGCTGGGTTGTTCCTTACTCTGGTCGATCAAGTCGTTCTGCCGATCACGCATCTATCGCTTCTCTGCTCGTTAACTACGTCTCCACATAGCAAGCAGAAGCGCGACTCACTGCCGATGACCTTGATCAACGCCGCCTTGAGCCCCTGTGCGGCCTTTTCCACCTCTTTCCTGTTGAATGCGCTGCTGAGGCAGATCTTCAGACTCGGCTCGGGCTCAAAGGTCTCTTGTCCCCGAAGCCGCCTCGCGCGCGTGACGAGCACGCCCGCCGACGCCACCAGCTCATCCACCACGTCCTGCAGCAGCCGTTCCTCCTCTTCCATGCTTCCCGGCGGGTCGAGCAGGAAGACGTGGATCAGGGCCGAGGCGGGGTGGCTCGGGATGGAGATGATGGCGTCTTTGTTGGGCGTGGGCGGGTGCAGCGTCGCTGGCGCAGGGGTGTAGGACGGGTCGCATGCTGGGATCTCGAGGGGAAGAGGCTCGAGCTTGTTCAGGATCTGGCGGAAGAGCAGGGTGTTGGACTGCAGCGAGGTGAACAGCTGCGGGGAGGACAAGAGGGTCGAGATGGCGTGCGAGGAGGTCGTGGCGAGCATGGCAGGGAGCGACGCGGAGAAGACGGACGCGGACGAATTGATGCGCTGATGTTGGCAGACGACCTTGGAACCGGCGCAGAAGCCTCCGCCGGCGCCCAGCGACGTTGCCAGTGAGCCCATGATGATGTCGACGTCCGACGCCTTGGGGTCAGTGAGGTCGCGAGCTGGCGGGCTGATCACCTGTCAACTCACAGGAATGCCGTAGTGCTCGGTCACGCCTCGTCCAGTCTTACCCACCATCCCGAACGACATGCTCTCGTCGAGCATGATCCGGAACTTGTACTTGTTGGCCAGCTCGAGCTGGCGTCAGCTCCCTTCAAATCGACACCGGCGCGCACGCACCACGCGCGGCAAATCCAGCATCATGCCGTCATTCTCAAACACCCCCTCGACCGCAATGAACTTCCTCGTCAACCTGCCGCCCTTCCTCTTCCTGTCCCTCTCGACGCTCTGCAGCACGCGCTCGAGGTCCTTCATGTCGCCGTGGGCGTACCACTTGATCTGGCTCCGCGAGATCTGCAGGCCCTTGTTGATGGCAAAGTTGACGCCTCGGTCCGCGACAATGATGTCCCCGCGCTTCGCGAAAGCCGGGATGACGGACGACACGGCCGCAAACGACTGGGCGTACAAGATCGCCGCCTCTGTGCCCAAAAATCCCGCAAGGTCCTCCTCGAGCTTCATGTGCACGTCGATCATGCCGTAGAAGCCGGACGGGCCGCACGTGCCGACGCCGTACTCCTTGAGAGTCTTGATCGCAACGTCGCGCATGCCCGCGTCCTCGACCATGCCCGTCCAGTTCGGGACAGCCATGTTCAGCACCGTCTTGGCATTACCGGCTGGGGAGATCTTGACGTGGCTACCGTTTGGTCCGTAGATGACGGGCACGGTGTCGAGCAGGTCCTCCTCTGTCGGCGCATCGACGAGCGGCTGCGGCGCCCATTCATCGACGAGCTCGTCCACTTCCTTTTCGGTGAGCTTGATCCAGTTCTTGCCGGACCCCTCGTCGCGCGTCCGGCGCTGCAGCAGGGTGCGGAGGGCGAACGCGAGGAGGAAGAGCTCGAGGACGGAGCGCCACGGGTCGTCCTGGTACGACGATTTGATGTAGCGGAGGAGGATCGCGGATCCGGGGACGCGGTGGAACAGCGATCGGACGGTGAGAAAGAGGGACGACAGCGAGGTGAGCAGCGGGAGGAGCGGTGCTGGGATCTCGGTCGGGGAGGACGACGAGGTCGCCAGAGGGGGCGAGAGGGTCGACATTGTTTGTGCAAGGGTGGGTGTTGAGGGGGGGGCAGAGAGAGAGGATTAAAAACAAAGTGAAAGCGTTGCCAGTGCCTACGCGGGCAGTTGCTTCACCCGAGCGGCCACGCGTTTACTCATCCCCTATGCAGCCACGGAGTAGAGGTCAATCTCCGTCGTGTTTCACCCAATGTTGAAACCGTTTAGACAGAAGCAACGATGATGTCGAGATTTACACCTCGTCAAGCTTCATATCCCGCGCACGATGGCCGACTCGCCGGAGGAGAAGGCGCACTGGAAAGAGGTGCTCCAGTCTTTCGACGGGTACATGCAATACCACGTACGCTGAATTTGTCTTTTGCTCTGTGCGAGAGCAGACCTCCCCTGAGCGTCAACTTCAATGACGGGGTCTTTGGAGTGCAGGAGAGGTGCAAGCGCTGATCCCGCCCGGCCCCGACCTTCCAGCTCCATCTTCTTCACGCAAGCCCCCCTCGTCATGATCATGCTCAACTCGAGCTAACGGCAGCTCTCCGCGAATCATGCCCGACGAACGGCCTTCCTATCACTCTCCAAGGACGACAAGGCGATGTATGAAGCGATAGGCTTCCGGGACAAGCTGGAGGCGGTCGATGAGGGGATCAGACGGTGCGCTACTCTGCACTGGTCGGTCGACATGTGCTGACGGCAGCAACGCCGAGTTCATCGACGAGCTGATCGCCGACCCCGTCTTTGCCGATATGCTCGAAACAGACGGGCCGGCGGATGGCGACCACGGGCACTCGCACGGCCACGACCACGACCACGGTCACACTCATTCCCACTCTCATTCGCACTCGCATGCCAGCCATGCCTCCCCGTCCCCGTCGCCTGTGGAAAAGGACAAAGCAACCCGGCAGGCGGACATGAACCTCGCGCAGGACAAGATCCGCTCGACGCTCCGTTCGTTCGTCCGCGACTGGTCAGTCGAGGGCCAGCCCGAGCGGGACGCATGTTACACGCCTATCCTATCAGCGCTGGAGGGCCACTTCGGCGCAGACGTCGACCGGGCGGGCAAGCGGGTGTTGGTTCCCGGCACGGGGTTGGGGCGGCTCGCGATGGAGATCGCCGCGAAGGGTGAGTTCCAAGTCAGAGTCCGGGTCCGAGTCTGAGCGTTGCATGTACTTTGACGCCGCACCTGCTCTCATCCAAAATCATCGCTTAGTTGCAGGCTTTTCAGCGCAGGGTAACGAGTTCTCGACGTACATGCTCATCGCCTCGAACTACATCTTGAACCAAACGTCCCAGCCCTTCGCACACGAGCTGTTCCCGTACCTCCACTCCTTCTCCAACCACCTCTCAACAGAGCATCACCTGCTGCAGAAGGTGCTCGTGCCCGACATCGTCCCCGCCGAGGCGCTCGCGGGCGCGGAAGGCGAGTTCAGCCTCGTCGCTGGCGACTTTGAGGAGGTGTACGGCGGGGACGAGCAGAAGGGGCAGTGGGCCGCCGTCGCCACGTGCTTCTTCATCGACTGCGTGCGTGCCGCGATACTTTGGAAGGCGGGTGCCGAGCGGGGTTGCTGATAGCAGGCGCGCAACGTCCTGCGTTTCCTGCGGATCATACACGACCTGCTCGAGCCCGGAGGGGTGTGGATCAACCTCGGCCCGCTGCTGTGGCATTTTGAGAACTCGCCGACCAAGGGCGCAAAGGGCGAGGGGTCCATCGAGTTGAGCTTGGACGAGGTGAAGGCGCTCGCGCGGAATGTGGGCTTTGATATTGCGGTGAGTAGGCGTCGGGAGCGACGCGGGCGCAGTTGATGGTAGGACGAGCGGATGGTGCGGTCGAGCTATACGGGGATACCCGAGGGGATGCTGCGGCACGAGTACACGGTGAGCATGGCAGTGCTGGGGACGGAGCAAAGCTCATACCTCAGGCGGCGTTCTGGACCGCTACGAAGCGCACGACGTCAAGCTGATATCGCATTGGCATGCATCATTACAGTCATCGTCGCGCTGGCGTAGGGTTCGTCCGTTCGTATATAGGTCCACACAGGTAGGGGTCTGCTTGGTCTAGCATCCAACCCCAGTCAACAGGAGCGGCCGCCGCGGGCGGTTCCGGGAACAGTCGAAGCGTCTGCTGCAAAGGAGGGAGAGAGAGAGTTCGGCAAGGCTATTGGTAGTACCCGTACTCCTCCCCCCAGTCATCTTCGGTGATAGCCTGCCACGCAAGGTAGATCATTCCGACCGCCCCGGTGTTGAGCAGCACGGAAATAAACGCCGCGTTGACTTTACCATTGGCAGCCTGCACGTCAGCTGGCGGTGTGCGTCATGGGCGTGTTGACTTACGTCGCATAAAGGCTGGTTAGCGAGGAAGAAGACGAGCTGTGCGCCGACGAACATCGCTCCGGCAATGACGTAGAGGACTGTTTGTGAGCTCTGTGGCCATGCCATGTGGCACCGAGCTCACGCGCTGGCTTGACTTCGTGCAGGACAATGCCGACTACGTAGAGCATGATGGTGAAGTACAAGAGCGCCGCGCTGGTATCAGCCGCGACTAGATGGATCGGCCAGCTGACTCACACAGCGGGCCATATCAGCGTCAAGATGAACAGTGCGATCGACCTCAGGTCGCGCATGGAAGACGTCGTGGCATTATCCCCCAGGCTGAACGTGTCCGTCCACCCCAAGCCCGTGTCCAGCGATATATACAGCGTCGGGATGAAGAACAGCACCGCGAACACAACGAGCGGGACGAGCGCCGCGGGTGTTCCGTCCCTGATATCAGCTGGAAAAGCAATACACGCAAGCGTCTCACTCGACCACCTGCGTCGCGACGAGGGCGTTGCCGAGTAGGATCCAGAACAGTGCAGCGATGACGGCGATGTGCACCGCGGAGAGTACTGTCAGCGCTGTGGTGCCCTGCATGAGGATGCACGACATGGTGATGATCGTGAGGGCGGAGTGCAAGGCGTAGGCGAGGAGGAACATCCGAAGCTCGACGCGGCCGACGGCGGCTTGACGCCGCGATGCGCGCCAGGCGAGAGCGAGGGCCATGAGCGCCGAGAGGCCCGCGACGACCATAAGCGCTGGGGGTCAGTGTTGATCGTGCGTGTGTCATGGTGGTGGATTCGGCGTCCCACCACGCAGTGTGCGCCCGGGAAGGAGAGGAGCGGGATGATGGATGCTCGTCCCGCTGCATCGCACTCACCAACATCGCCTACGCTGCCCCGATGGCCCGCTCGCGGTACCACGCAGCTGCTCCCCACGCCCGTCCCAGCGTCGTTCCGCGCTGCTTGGACGTTGAGGTCATCCCGCGCGCTCGAGGGAGTCTGGCATCAGCACGCCATGCCCCAAGTCGCCGGTCACGGGGCGACGCTACGCACGACCGTGTAGTTCGAGTAGAAGTCCGAGTCCGATGGGAAGAGGACGTCGAGGAATGTCGGGTCCTCATTCCATATTTGATTGAAGAAGAGGTTGCACTGCGGGAGTACGGTATGGCGGCCTGTGCATCAGCTCTGGACTGTTGATGCTGACTCGTAAGAGAGTATAGTGGATATTCGGCGGAGGGTTGAGTGATGGCGGACACGCACATATCCAGCCGAAGCCGCCGAATGGGTCTGGCATGTTGTATCAGGCCTCAGGTGTGTATGTTTGGTTGTACGGCGCAATTGGTAAAGCAGTGAGAGCGAAGATGAAGATCGCGAAGAGTAAAGGGATGTGTTGATGGCGAAGATGAGAGGGGAAGGGGGACAGGTGTTTCAAGGGTGAGGTCGAGGCGGGGTTGAGTGATGTACGCCGGTGGTATCAGAGATGCCAGATGTCTGTGCGAGTGGTGTCTTGCTGCCGCGATGAGGTGATATGCGGTGGATCCAGTTGTACGATGAGATGATGTGCTACTGGTATGGGAAGCGGTCGTCAAGGCTGAGAAAGCTCCTGCTGCGGCCAGCGTCAACCGCGTGTTGGGCCTGTGCGTTATTACGGAGCCAAAGAGGCGGCGGTCCTTTGGCCCGGAGGTGTCTCTGCAAGAGCTCGTCAGCGGGTCTACAGGATGTGAGATCATGCCGCCTCCTCCACACTCGCCCAAGCGCTCAGCGTATCGTCGCTGCGCTGGCAGCTTTCATTCTTCTCATTGTGGCAGACATGGACGGCATTGTTCGGGGAGCGCCAGCGCAAGTAGCGGTGGACCACAACGATTGATCGACGCCGAACCCATCTGAAACAGACGGGGTGAGTGTGTCATGTCATCGATGTTCCGGCTTCTTGTTCTTCCGCTAGGTCTAGAATATACTGCCGCGCCAATGACGTCCTGTGATGATGGCTTGAGTTGGAGCCGCTGTCCAGCCAACCCGACCTGTGCACAAGGTTACGCGTCTGGCGCCTCTCGCCAAGACTACACCCCAAGCACTGGGCGCGGCGGCACAGGCCATGCAGCGGTAGAGTTCAGGACGCGGTCTAGGAATTGCCCAAAGAGGAGAGCCGTTTCAACGCGTGAGGCGCGTCAAAGCGCAAGGGACGCGGTCATTGTTCCTCGTTTTGGCACATGGTCGGGAATCCAGCACGTCGCGTCGGATGGGCACGAGATGGCTGTGTCCAGCCAACTTGGGCTGGGTGAACCCTTGCGGAAAGAGCCAAGGCGCAGGCGCAGGCGCGCACTCTCGTCGCCAGGCAACCAACGATGCGATCGCGCCCGCCCTGATGGGCATGCTCGCACGCACGCACCCGCTCATGGAATAAAAACGCTTCTGGTCGTAGATCAAACATCCCTTCACCCCTTCCTCGTCTTCATCCTCTACCCCGCCCTCATCCTGGTCTGCTTTCTGGCCGTTCCGACACTCCTCACGCTCCTCTTCACCCCCGCCGCCGCCCCGACACAGCTCTTCAGCTACTCGTACTACCACACCTGGCGTCCACGGCTTGAGGCTAGACGCAGCACCACCCATCACCCTTGACCATTCGATCGAAGCTGGCCTTCGACTGCATAATGGCTTCTTACTTCCTCTCCCTCGTCGCGCTCGCGGCGTACGTGTCCGCTGCGCCCCAGGCCGGGCAGACATACACCATCTCGCCAGCCGCGCACCCCGAGCTCTGCGTCGTCCCCAGCGGCGACTGGAACGGCGCGCGGCTCATCATCACCGACTGTGACAACTCGGACGAGATCGCCTGGTCGTTCGACGGGCAGAGCCTCAAGAACTCGGCGACGAACCGGTGTGTCGACGTGCTCGATGGTGGGCATTGGAACGGGAACGGGCTCCAAGCCTGGGACTGTTTCGAGCACAACACCAACCAGCGCTTCGGCACCTCCGGCGGATCGATCCAGTGGCAGGACACCGGCATGTGCCTCGACCTGACCGACGGACAGTCGACCGACGGCACCACGCTTCAGCTCTGGCAGTGCTTCGACGGCAACACCAACCAGCAGTGGACTTTCGACGAGGTGGAGGAGGTGGACGACTGTGATGGTGAGTTGACTTGTCCGATCTTTCCGGACCCGGCTGTACTACCATGGTGCCGCCGTGCCAAGGGCCGTGCTGATTGCAGACACACCGACCACCACCGCCTCGGCTGCGCCCACCACCGTATCGTCCGCTGCCCCGTCCAGCTCCGCTTCGCAAGGTTCCGACGATGGCGAGGACTGCGACGAGGACGGAGATGACAGCGATGATGAGGACTGCGATGCCGAGGGCGCCTCGTCTTCGGCGCCGTCAGCTTCTGCCACCGCTGCTCCGTCTGCTTCCAGCACCATCGGCGGTGGTCTCTGGGTCGGCGAGTCCGTCACCGCTTCCGCTTCCGCTTCCGCATCATGGAACAACACGTCGGCGGCCTACCCGTCTGCCTCTGCCAGCGACTCGTGGAACGCTTCGTCCTCGGCTTACCCATCTGCCACCGCATCGGTCTCTGCGAGCGACTCGTGGGAGTCTGCCTCGGCTTCCGCGTCCGCCACGTCGTCCGCGTCCACCCCGGTCGTGACCTCTGGCAACGGCAACGCCGACTACTCTGGCTACCAGCAGACGTCCGGCACGAAGATTGTCGACGCGAGCGGAAACACCGTCCAGTGGAAGGGAACCAACCTCGGCGGATGGCTCGTGTGGGAGGACTGGATGTGCGGCATCACCGACAACTCTGGCTCTGCCGACCGATTCCCGCAGACGACGCTCGAGAACCGATTCGGCGAGGACCAGACGCGCGAGCTCATGAAGGTGTGGCAGGACAACTGGCTGGTCGAGTCCGACTTTGACAACCTCGCCGCGATGGGCTTCAACGTGCTGCGTCTGCCGTTCTCGTACCGCAACTTTGTGCGCTCCGACGGTTCGTACATCACCGACTCGAACGGCCAGCTCGACTACTCGCGGCTCGAGTGGGCCATCGCCCAGGCCAAGAAGCGCGGCATGTACGTCATCCCGACGTACCACATCTGGGAGGGCCAGGAGCAGCGCTACTCGACCATCTCCGAGGACTCGTCCGAGGGCCAGCAGCAGCGCAATCGTTGTGGCGACCTGTGGACGATGATCGCTCAGCACTTTGCGGGTGAGACTGCCATTGCTGCTTTCGACGCGATCAACGAGCCCACCGGATCCGCCAACAACAACCTCCAGCGCGACCTCTACAACGCCATCCGAAAGGGCGACCCCAAGCGAATCATCGTCATGGAGTCGATCTCGGCCGCGCCCGACTCGGACTGGACCAACGTTGTCTACTCGATGCACGAGTACCTCATGATGGGCGAGAACGACTTTGGCTACAACAAGTACATGTTCTCCCAGGGACCCCAGGCCAGCACCGACGCCTACACCGCCGTCGGCGTCCCGACCTACATTGGAGAGTTCATGGCGTCCGGCGAGACGCTCGACTACATGCTCGACCAGATGAACAACATGGGTGAGTCGGAGGTCTGAGCTCGGGTGCATGGACGGCGGTCGCCGATGTGTCTTTCCCCTTCCCCATCTTCCGCCACTTTCACTTCTTCCCTCTATGTTCGCTTTCCTCAATGCTCTGCATCCCTGGCACAGCCACTTGCGCGACGCCTGGGCTTTCTTTGGGGCCGAAGAAGCAAGTGGCGAGCGAAACAGCGACGGGTGAAGCGTTTCCGCCCGCCCCGACTGCTTTGTCGCTCCTCCCTTCGCCTCTCTCGTCCCAGATCCTGCTCTCCTTCGACCCCTTTGTAACAAGGCTAAATGTGCAGCGGTATCATGGTCTAGCTGGGCGTATAAGACCCAAAACATGGACCGCTGGGGACTGTACAACTTTGGCGGAGACATGCGCGTCGATGTCTCGGCCGACAGCTTCGACTCGATCAAGAATGTCTGGTCGAACATGGGTCCAATCTACAAATCGCGAGTCGCCGACCAATACGCCGCCGCCGCGGGTGGTAACGCACCCAGCAGGCGATCTCTCCCGGCCGAGCAGGTCGTCGAGGTCGCCGCGACGCTCGCTGCTCCAGCCGCCGCCGCAGTGCCCGCGAACGAGAGCCTGCCCGAGCGCCGCACGTCCACCGCGTCGTCGGCCCTCAAGCGATCGACGCCACATGCCGGGCGATCGAGGCGCGGCGTCGTCGGCCTCTTGCACGGCAAATGGTAGTTTGCGCGTGGGCTAGCCCTGCGCTCGGCGTCTGGCGCGGGGGAGGTTCCGATCGCGCAGTGTACTTTAGCTGGGGGACGGATACCGCGCCACCTACGCCGGTCCGGCTCACGGCACGCATTATCCGGCATGTTGTCATCATCACATACGCCTCGACTGGTCTGATACACCCGGCGCTGGCCGTCGGGTGCTCGACGATCATCAAACGAAACCCTCACCTCATCCTACAATCATTTTTTCGGGAACAGTCTATAGTGTCACTGCTTTCATAGTCGCCGCGGTCAGACCGCCTGGACTCCGCCTAGGGCGAGCGGGATGTCAATGTGACCGCGGTCAAGTCTCGCCCTCTCCGACTGCGTGGGAGATCATCATGCCGTAGCCTTCTCGATGGAGATTATGCATGTGGTGCGGACTGCGATGTGGCGTTGGCGCCGAGCTCATGTCATGCTGATCATCGATTCCAGTGCACCGTATCATGTAATCGAGGCGGCGGGGCAGCGATCGCTACGTAAAGGCTGCATCATAGTACGCTAGGCGCGGCTTGCATCCCGTCGACTGCAAGTCTTCGCTTCCGAGGAACGCACGATAGGCTAGCATTGCCCGGCCTTTAGCAGTTCTGCCGCGACCCACGAGGTGCACTTGTGCGGCCCCTGCGGTGGTGGCGATTGCGCCGGGAGGACAAGGTTCATGCATTATTCGGTACGTCGAGTACACTGCGACATGGGCTGTGCTCCGGAGATGCAGCAAAGGTTTTCCCGGCGTAAAATACCTCCGAAGAGCGAGACTGATACCAAGCCCATGCCATGCTGGCGAACTGGAGCGTTGCAGCATCGGGACTGGCGGAAGCAGCCCCGATCTGCGATCGCACGTCGATCCAAGCGTCAGGTCGCGTGGGCAGAGGGGCGATGCCGAGAGTGCCGAGAGAAACCAACAAGCGTGATGACTAATGTGCTGACGTCCGCACCGGTCACTCCGCCTGGATGACGCGGGGTGAACGAGTGCAGTCTCACCGTGATTAGACCGGTTCGCTGACCCTGAGCGGTCCGAGCGTTGATTTCCATTTCGGGCAGATCTGGACGTGCCGACCAGCGCAGTTCCATCGGATCAAAGCGTTGCGTGGGTTTGGCCAGTCCCTGGATCCAAACGCCGTAATACGGAACCAATTGGGTCCCTTGAGCCCTGGCGCTCGGTGTACACGCTGGCAGTGACCGGGGCGGGGAGCAGGAGCGTGCACTGAGGAGAGGCCGGACGATCAGGCCCAAGGACCCGAGGGCGTCGGTCTGGCTGTGGCGCATATGGGTTGTCACCTAGGCGGTTGGATTCCGGGTGCATTCCCGCAGGCTGGCCCCAGCGGATGGTCCTGTTCCCTGACAACTAATATATCACCTGTCAGAGCCCGATCGCGTAAGTGCAGTTCCCGATCGCTGCCCGCGGGTGTCGCCCACCACTCTTTTTTTACATTCCGGTATAACAGCAACCCCTTCCCCGACACACACCACCTCGCTCCACAACAACACCCACACACCCGACCCATCATCCTCTCACGTCTGCCGTTAACCCTCTCATAATCCCCCCCACACGCGCAGATAACCTTCTCCCTCACCACAACCACTTACTGCACCGTCGCACCACTCTCGACCGTGCGTCCGCGGGAATCCGGCCAAAACCGACCGACCGATCGCCCTAATTCACCACCCACTCACTCTTCTTCGACTTTTTCGCTCCGCCCGCCCCACCACCCGTCGGGCTTTAATCTACCTGCTACTATACCAAGGGACTTGAGGCATACGACGCACGGCCTCTGCCTTTCTGACCGAGCGACCCGCGGCTCCTACGCATTCAAAGCTCTGGACTCTCGGTCGACACAGACTGCACTAGACGACCCTCCCCACGCGGTCGCCGTCCTTCCTTCCACCTCGTCCCTCGCGCTAGTCGCCGAGCAGTGCACACACCGCACAAGCATAACCCACTCGGCACAGCCACGCGCGCTCGGCCCCCACGGATCTTTCCCCGCGCGACCCAGCCGACGACAACAGCGACAAGCCGGTAGACCAGCTTGGCTTGCTTGATCAGGCAGCTATCAGCCGAGACCGAGCGAACGCGAGATCTCTAATTAATCTCTCACCTCGCTAGGCGTCTGCATCTACGTCTCCGCCCACACCCGCTCTGCCGGACATCTGATCCCGTGCTTAGGTCGGCACCCCTGTCAGCCCGCAATCAGGCCCAGAGGCCATACGCACCCCTCCCCCAATCACACATTCCCAATCACCGGCTCAATAACCCTCCACCCTTCATCTTCCTCCCGTCCCGAGCCACCTCCACAGCAGACCGACCCCTCGGGTTGTCACCCGTCTGACTAATCGGATACACGAGACACACCACCCCGCACCCGGCGACCGACCCGATCAGGTCAGAGATTACACCAAAAAAGTCCGAACGCCCCCTCTCGACATCTCACGGCAACTATATAGAGCCACCTTCCGTAAACGTTTCCAAAGATGGCTGCCGGATCGACCTCTACCTCTTCATCGTCTAAAGACTCAAACTCTCATCCCGCATCTCATCCACCCCATTCCGGCAAGAACCATCACCCGGGCCAAGGCAGCGCGGGAGGAAAGGCCGCCAACGGACTGAGCGCTAGTGCCAGCAACGGAGCAGCAGCTGGTGCGGGGATGAACAACTCGATGGGTATGGGCATGGGGATGGGCGGTGGGGGCATTTTGCATTCGCAGCACGGCGGCGCGCCGCACTCGATGGGATCGAGCGGAGGTTTAGAGGACGGCGACAACAGGACGAGGAACGCAAAGGCGCAGAGGCGGCACCGAGAGAAGCGCAAGGCGCACTTGAAAGCGGTGAGTCGCGTGTCCGGTGTCTTGCAACACACGCTGATGACAGCTCGAGGAGTCGGTGCAGGTCCTCACTGCGCAGCTCGAGGACGCTCGGCGGCAGCTTGGCCAGGCCGCATACTTTTCTTCCACCGGCCAAAGACAGCTAGGCGGGAGCGGTGGTCCAATGTCGCCCCAGTCCAAGGACATTGCGCAGCTCTCAGCCGAGAACGCATTTCTGCGCGACGAGAACGCCGATCTGCGGCGCCAGGTCTACGCCTACCGCTCGACGTACGGTCATGCTCCGCCGCCGCCACCGGACGTCAAGTCCGAATCAGGCTTTGTGTACCCGGGCGGACCACCCCCTCCAGGTGGACCCGGCGGTATGTCCCCGCGACGCCAACAGCGCGGAAGCGGCGGTGACCACGGGCCCGAGCCCAGCCTCCCTTCCACTGCTGAGGGCTCAGCGTCGGCGAGCAGCTCAAACGGCGGCGGCGCAGGCGGAAGCGGATACCCGCACGGCGTTGATCAATTTACGCCGATGCACCAGCGCTCCCGCTCGCGCGTCATGTCGTCCTCGTCTGCTCCTTCGGCGTCGCCTTACCTCGCACAGCAGGGTGACGGACGGCCAATCGACGCGCGATACCCAGGCCCACATATGCGGTACGAGGCTCAGCCGGGCATGTACGGCCAGCAGCCGCCTGTCCCACGGTACGAGGTTCAGTCGCAGCCGCACCAGCACCACGGGCACCAGTACGCGCCGAGGCAGGAGGGACACGATCAGGTCCCGTGGACGTCCGAGGTGAGTTGACGAGTCGTTAGTGATAGAGTGGCCGCTGATGATAGTCCGGCCCGCCACCGTTTGGCTCGTACGCGATGAGTTTCCAGCAGGAGGGCGGGTCCAACGAGGAGTGGCGCCCGGAGCACTAAGCCCGTGCAAGCGCGGGGAATGTCAGAAGAGAAAAGACAAAAGGGAGCGGCGGGTTGCGACAATCTTGGGTCTTTATGGGTCTCAAGCGGTGGCCAGGTGAATCCAACTCGTGAATTCATCCCGCTAGACGGGCCGGACTGTCGTTCGTGTCCCACATATCATTGTATAATTCTCCACAGTCCGCTTGATGCTCCGTCTACGACACGATCTCCGCGTACATACACGCCACGCATGCAGACATGTCACGAATACAAACTGGCGCACCGGCGTGTTGAGGTTTTTGCCTGCGCGTTGTGTCTTCTGCTCGTTGCGTGCCAGCCCACTCGATCTTCACAGCGTTGAGCAGATCGTGCGCGCGTCCGCACAAGGTGTCTACGTCGCCCCTCGTGGGACACTCACCTCGAGAAGTCGTCACGCGAGCGAGCATCGACCGGGCCGCCCTAGGTCAGATCGCTTACGGCGGAGGAGGCTCGTGGTCGAGCAAGCGGCACCCAAAGCCACCACATCGAGCATCCAGCATGCACCGTCCGCCCACCTGCATCGCCTTGCTGTCTGCAGACGAGCCAGACGCCGCCGGCTCGATCACAAGTGCCTTGCACGAACCTGAACGCTGATACGCATGAGAGGCTTGACGCCCCCGCCGCTAATTAGACCACCCTCCCTGCGCCTCCGATGCCGGCACGCCCACGAAGCTTGCGCCGTCTTAAGGCCGCTTCTCACTGCGGACGACTGAGGATGTCAGGTCAACACGTACGTAAGGTGACTCACCGTGGCGTCGAGGCACTGGCGGCGCCAAAGCTGCGTCGCGTGATGGGTTGATCGAGGGCGGATGTTGTCGTTGTCCATGCACGGACGGACAGCGGCGGAGGGCGAGAGAGCAGACGGTGGTGCGCTCGCTGACGGGGCCAGCGACGGGTTCGATCTCGATCTAAAGCTTCATACCGCAGATTCGCACACCGGAGCCGCTGCTCAGGTTAGCTGCTCAGCGCGGGGCGGAACCGGTGCCGTCGAGCCGGGAAGCAGAGACACAAGACCTGCTCCCCGTTTGGGCGTCCCTGGGGCTCGCAATCGGTGTGGCGTGGACGAAGCTGCCCGCCACGTCGCGTCGCGCAAGGCCAGTGCATCGTGCGATACTAATCTCGTTCAAGCGCTCTCGAGCGAGGCTCGAGCTGCCGATCGGTGCTCTGTTGCTTTGATGCCAATGGCAATACACACTCTATTTGACCCCGATACTGATGTACGGGGCCGCCCACAGCTCCCAGGCGATCCTCCACGGTCAGGCGTGCTCACGCCGATCCGCTCATGACCCACCGCCTGCCTCCGCCTCCTCCTACGACTCCTCAGCGCCTTCCCAGATCGTCTCCGGGACCCGCAGTCCAAACTCGACTCTCAGGGCCCTAGCCGCCCTGCCCTCGCCATCTCCAGAATCCGTGCACCCCGGTGATCCGAGCACCTGGGCGCCCTTTTCTGACGATCTCTGCGCTTCTACATCGAAGTCCCTCGCGAGTCCCCACCGACCGCATCGGCGCAGGTGGTATTGGCGGTCATGTATCGATGAGGCCGGTGCGCGCTTCGCGCGGGCCTCGCGCAGCTCGAGGGCGACAAGCCACCAGGCGAGGAGGACGACGCTCGAGATGAGGTAGAAGAGGTGCGCGTCGGCCGGGTTCGGCATCTCGACCGGGATCGACCCGGACTGGCTGGCCGTTAGCGCTGATGGTGCCCCCGTGCCCCCGCGAAGCGACTCACTACTGAAGCAGCGGTAAGATCATTTTGCGAGGAAGTGATGGCTCGCTACTGTCTTGGTGGGTGTCGGTGCGTTTTGACAACAGGGCGCTGACAGCGTCAGAGGGAGTGCAGATCGGTGCTTCCACACGCCAGCTTTTATGAGTCCCGTGGTGGGTGGACGCTATCGCCGGCTGGACTGCTGCGAGGCGGAAGGAGTTCGGTGTCCAGGCCGCCAGGAATGCGATGCCTGCTTGCGTCCCGATCCAGGACGGTCTCACTATCGACCACCAAGCCTGACTAATCGCACTACGTACGGGCGGCGCGAGGGGCGCAGGCGAGGCGAGCAGATGAACAAGTGGACTGGCGGCCCGCCTGCCGGAACGCTACCCGGTGAGATAGGCAAGTGACGTCTCGGGAACGATCGATGTGATCGAGAGGGGTCAATGCGGGTCATGATCCTCCCGGATATTGGCGAGACATGTGGCCTGGACGCTAGGGCGTGTCTCGGGTCTCGGTGTCGCACGCGGTCGAGTTCGTTCGTCGTGTGCCGTACGGTTCGCGGCGGGCGGGTGGTCTACGCAAACGCACCAATCGACTAATGGGACAACGCCAGTGGTAGATCTTCCGCCCAAGGAGCTCACGTACATGCCATGTCTGCCGCAGATTGCCTTGAAGATCCTTCACGGCGCCTCGCACATGCTCTCGCCACTCGTCTGCCACCCGAGCGATGCGGGAGGGTTTCTGCTACTGTATCTACCGAAACACCCTTGCAAAAGCTACTGGCACACCATCATTGTATACACCATGCGCAAGCACGAATACACCCGCTCGTCATCGCGATGGATCGATGGATCGCATCACTTGTACTATTAAACTACTAGTTAGGCTACATTGAGATCCGTATTCTACCATGATCGTCCTACCTCGTCTCCGGCCACGCCCAGGATCTCTTTCCGCTTCACTTTCACCCGCGAGACCCATCCAAGCTGTCCCTCGCGCCACGACACGCTAAGCCGCCGTGGTCGGGATCGTCCCCGCCGTCGCCGTCCGCTCCATGCCCATCGCGCCATGTCCCTTCTCCACAAAGTCCCGTCCCTGCACCTGCGAGAGGTTCGAAGCTGCTCTGTCCCGCTTCTCCCGTCGTCCGCGCATACCCCTCAATCCCGCCCACTTGCCTCCTTTACCTCCTCCCGCTCCCGCTTCTGTCTCCCCATCGATCCCGACTCCTCCCTCTCCCCCTTCCACACCCCCGGCGCCCTGTCCCGCACTGAACAGCCCCTCCAGCACCGCCTGCGGGCCCTCGAGATCCGCCCCGCTGGTCCGATCGGGGACAAACGTGAACGGCGTGTCCTCGTTTGCGGCATGCGGGTTGAACACCGCCTCGATGACCACATCCGCTGAAAGGTCGTGCATTGAGAACTGCTGGATCGCGGGCGGCTCGCGGAAATGGCGACTGTGATGCGTCCTGTGCCGATGGGTGTGGGTGTGCTTGCGGACAATGTCCATCGTAGACGGCGATCTGCGCGAGGACGCAGGGGGCGACTGTGGGCGAGTGGGGCGCAGGTGGTGCTCGTACGACTTGTAGTTGACTGGCGCGGCGGTTCCGACGAGGGAGACATTGGACATGGTCGCTGCCGCTAGGTTGGCCGTCGACCCGGCCGAGGTCGCGCGGGATAGGGCGGACACAGAGGACGCCGAGGACGCGTTGGAGGGTGTCTTGGCGAGGTTCACTGAGGTCAGCCGGGCGGGTAAGGCGGGCAGGTGGAGGACCGAGATACGCACGATCAGACCGGATCTTCTCCTCCGTTTCGGTCCCGACCAGATCTCTCATGCCGGTGACGTGGTGCCCCTCCTGTATCGGTGGCCTGCCATCAGCTATGTCCGGCAGCACTCGTACGCGACTCACGCCGCCCACGTCCCCTCTCCCCCGACCCAGCGCATCTCCACACTGAGCTTGATCACGGCGTTGGTCCGGCTCCCTCGAAGCAAGAACCTCCGCGTCATCCGGCCCCTGCCCGCAAACGCCGCGAGGTCGATATCCACCACTCCAAATGTTGTCTTGTGCGTGTCGGCTTTCGGCCCGCTCCGCTCGCTGGGGTTGTTACCGTCGTCCTTGCCTGCCCGGTGCGCGGCGTGCAGGGTATGGTGCAGGCCCTCTTTGTCATTCGCAGCCGTCTGTGAGGTCACCGCCGCTTTTGTCGGCAGCTGCTCGATCACCAGGTGCAGGCCCGACTCGGAGAACGGTCCTGCGCCGACGACGGGCGCGGTACCACGCAGGCGGGGCGTAGCGGACCCCGGCGTGGAGATCGGAATGGGCTTGCCCAGGGGGACCTTGATGATATGGCTGATCTCGTAGTTCCACGTAGCGGTATGCGAGCGTAATGAGCTAGACGGAGTGGCACCCTTCCGCATGGACGAATGGGACGATTGCGGTCGAAGCGGGTTGGTTGACGACCTTTCGCGCCGGAGCGGGTTGGGCACGCCTCCGCCGGTCGACGAGTGGTGTGTCGAGGAGCCGTGCGAGGTCGAGCGGTGTAAGGATTTCGGGCGTAATAACGGATCTTCGCCACGGCCAGGTATGGGGTCCAGGATCGTTGCGGGGGATGGGCCCGTACCGGACCTCGCACCCATCATGGATAAATGGCTCGTGCTAGAGTTTGCGGATGATCGGCCTGAAGCAGGCTCGCTCGCGAGCGGGGCGGGGGGAGGTAGCAGCAATGGTCCGTCCCCGACCGAGCTCCCACTGCTGTCTGACGAGTGACGCTCGGCAATCTCTCTCGCGCTGTCCGGGTGTAGCAGGTCTGACGGCGAGGGCACTTCATTCAGCGAGATGATCTCCGGTGAGGCGGCAATGACATCCACTGGGCCCGTCGTGCTCTGCCGGAGAGGCGTGGGGTCGGAGGCCTTCTTCTGAGCATGGGGCGGAGGTCTCGGTGGGTCGGACGTGTTCTGCGGGCGGGACGTCGAGGACGAGCGGGAAGGGATGATGGGTGTCAAGTCGGAGATGGGCAACGAGGAGGACTTCTTCGCTAGCGTCGGGGTGGAGGACCGCGCCGAGGGGGCCGCGAAGGAGTGCATCGAGGCGGAATGGATGGACGCCACGGGCGACGAGGTGGATGTGCTGTTGAGCGAGAGGGTGGAGGATGACGGGGATGGCTCGACCGAGTTGAGCGGCTGGTTCAGCTTCAGGTTGGGTAGACTTGGTTTCGCCTTGGGCCCAGCATGTGCCGCTGCCATCAGCCATACATCCCTGAGGTCATTCTCTCGTATCCACTCACCCGCATCCTTGCCCCTCGGTCTCCGCCCGCGGAATTTCCACGACACCGCAAACTCGCCCGCCAGCTGCGGGACGTTGCCCAGCTCGTGGATCACCACCCTGGCCTCGAAGTTGGCCGTCTTGGCCGAGTCGAACATGTGCCGCAGCCTATGCGAAATCTTGGTGGTGTGGTCATGGCTGTTCTTCGGCGACGTCGGCGACGTCGCAGCGGTCGAGGTCGAGGCGGCGATGCTGGAGCTCGAGGCCGCATGCGCATTCTGGTTGAACGGGATCAGCGACGGCGTGGAGATGCGGTTCGGGGGCAGCTGGTACGAGGCTGAGCGGGAGGGCGGTTGGGTGGGTGCGCGAGAGCCGCTGGGCGTGTCCCGGCGATGTTGGCTCGGGATGGGCGAGGCCGTCCGTGAGGGCATGATGAATGGCGCGTCGAGCATCTGCGCGCGGCGACGTGCGGACCGTTGTCGAGCGGTGACGCCGAGAGAGGGTGATGTTGCTGTACAAGGCGTCTAGTTGTAAATTGCGTGCACCTGCCCGTGCTGGTCCAGACGATGTTGAGTGCAGTGACAGCGCGGCCGACGATCCCCCCACGAGACTGCTTTCAATGCTGTGGGGCGGGGGATGACAGCGATCGCAAGGCACAAAGGACCCAAAAGACGGGACGGGCAGCGAGCAGTTGACCGATCAAGCCGACGCGGATGTTTCGGCGTGAGCGCAGGCGGGAGCGACGATATGGACGGAGACGTGGGTGGGCGGTACCGCGAGGTCGAGCCCGGGCATGCTGCGGTGTGGGTCGGGTGTTCAGCTGTAGTGCTCGGTGCCGTGTGTATGTATGTATCCTCACGAGGAGGCCGCCCAGTCTGCTCGCTGTCAACAGAGATGGGTTGTGTCGAAGCGGCGCTGTCAGCTGAAACCAAACCTGCTGCTGAGTGATATGCCATCCATCACCTTCGGCCTCGGTGAGATGTCGGTGACGTCGGCCCGCCGGCTCCGCGCATCCTACCCAGACCTGGAATCCACTGACTGGGCTATAATTTCCTACTCTCAGGTACCGCCCCGACGGCACTGTTGGCCTAGAATAACGACTCGCCTGTACGTCGCTCAAGGCCGTCTACTTCCAGGCGGACGCGTCTGCCCTAATGCGGCTCGGGCAACTGCGTCAGCAGGCAAGGAGGGCGGGATGCGGGGTGCTAAACATATCATGCGTCTCCGTCGACTGCATCATCATGATACAGAGGCCTGGGCCTTCGTATCCCCAGCACAAAATTCATCCACGCTGATGCATACGACACAGACAGGTCTGGATCAGATACGCACGATGTGGAACACGACGAGACAGATCGACACGACATGAGGGGAGAGATATCTATGATGTTGTGATGGTGTTGGTGATGTATTATAGTGACACGTAGTCTGGACACTGCACGCAAGCGGCTTCTCCACTGCGCCCTACCTCCTCTACTCACTCCACGCTCGACGCGCCTATCGCTTGGTGTACGACAAGTACCGCGCCGCGAGGAGCAGGACGAGGATGTTGAAGATCGAGTAGCACAGGAAGATGCCGAGATCTCGGCCTCGCTGCGGGTCAGCACACGTCTTGCGCGCGGAGGCACCACAACACGACGCACCGTAGAGTAGCTGATGTCAAGCGGGGCGTAGAACGCCTGGCCATTGCTGTACTGGCAGAAGTTGCAGTCGCCCGTGGCGTCCGGGTTGCCCAGGTATCCGCCCACGGCCTCTGCGAACGCGCCCGCGTACTCTCCGCACGTCTGGCCCGACGGGGCCGGGAAGACGCTGTACTCGCTGTCGCGGCACACGACCGGCTGGTTCCACAGCGCGGTAGACACGACGCCGCTGATGAGACGCGTGAACGGGTCGAGCTGGTACATCCAGCTGCGCCAGAAGTACGGCAGCGTCGCCTTGGGCGCGACGACGCCGCAGAAGACCGAGAACATGACGAGCAGGAAGGGGTTGAACAGCGCCGCAACGGTGATCGACGGCGAGAGGGCCGCGACGGCCTGGCCGAGCGTCACGGCGTAGACCTCGGTCAGGAGGCACATGACGAAGAAGTAGCCGGCGCGAGACGATGCCTTGTCGAACCCGACACCGTAGTAAAGCAGGAGGAAGAACGCAGTCGCGCACACGAGCGAGTACGCTGGGGTGAGCACGCATTCTCAATCGTCTCAGACGCAACTCACGCATCTCGGCGAGCATCTGCGTAAAGGCAAAGATGGTGCTCGAGTACATCTTGGAGCTCGACTCTCGGACGAACGTTGCTCTGCCCGTCAGCCACGCCCAGCCACATCGCGCTCCCAATCCCACGCCGACTCACCGGGACATGATGTACTGCGGCTCAATCTGCGCAAGGACCAGCGCCGGCAAAATGGTGATGAAGAACATGGCAAACACCTTGTACTGCAGCGACGTGAGATCATCGCCGAGCTGCAAGAACGTGAGCGTGACGACCAGGGCGATCGCAATGTGCGCGAAGAGCCGGGTGTACTCGTAGTCGGCATTTCGCCAGAGCGCCTTGTTCGTCCTGTTTTGCACCGTCTTGAGCTGGTACCAGAAAGACGTAGCGTATTGCGTGTGCTTGGCCTCTTGGTCGACCGGCACGTCCATCGCGTTCTTCTTGAGCACCTCAATCTCCTTCTTGACCTCGGCAAACTCGGGGCTGTTCTTCCACTTCTCGTACCAGTCGCCGCCAATTCGCTTGCGCGACCCGGCTCCGATCGCCTCGAGCATGAACTCGGCGGGGTTGACGTCGCCGGGGACCTTGGCACCGTTGCGTTCGAGGTAGTCGATGAGCACGTGCGAGTCCTCGCCGATGTCGCCAAAGTACACGGTCTGGCCGCCGCGCTGCAGCAGAAGCAGGCGGTCGAACGACTGGAAGAGCAGGGCGTTGGGCTGGTGGATCGTGCAGAGAATCTTTTGACCGGCGGCGGTGAGCTTTCGGAGGAACCGGACAAGGTTGTAAGCGGATTGACCATCGAGACCCGAGGTCGGCTCGTCCAGGAACAGAAGCAGGTCCGGCTTGGCAGCGAGCTCGACACCGATGGTGACTCGCTTTCGCGCCTCGACAGAGAGACCGTAGCCGCTGCGGGTGAGCGGAGCGCGCGCGTGGTGAGAGAACTCGGCAACTCACGGGAAACCAATCATCGCATCCGCGAGGTCCTGCAGCTCGAGCAGCTCAATGATATCCTCGCAGTAGTCGTCCTTCTCCTTCTGCGGAACATCCTGCGATTGACGGAGGTAAGCGGAGAATCGGAGAGCCTCTCGGACAGTCGTCGTCCACTCGTGCACGTCCTGCTGCTCGGCTGGGCGTCAGCAACAGGTCACCCTGAAAGGTGCAAAGCGCCCACCATAAGCACAACCACGTTGGAACTCGATACCGATCGGTCGGCCGTTCATGAGGATATCGCCCTTGACCACACCCGTTGTCTTTCGCGCCGCAAGCACATCAAGCAGCGTAGTCTGCGCGTCAGCGTCCCATTCATTGTCGCGACCGTGGCGGCTCACCTTTCCAGCTCCCGAGGCACCCATGAGCGCCGTAAGCGTTCCAGGCTTGACATAACCATACACATCCGTGAGCAGCTGCTTCTGCCCGCCCTTAATCGGCACATGGTAGTTCTGCCATCAGCCCCCGCGTCCTGATCATTGAAGCGCGACTCACAAGCGCCTCCCAGGTGAACGGCTGCGGCGCCATCTTGAGCGAAGACAAGTCCTGCTCCAGCTCGCCGCGGTTGAACGCCGCGCGTCGTTCCTCCAGTCGACCGTTCAGCTTGTCCAGCTCCTTGTTCGGCTTGTGGTACACGACAATCGACAGGTGGCTCGCCTGCACGTCAGCACCAGCTCGACCTGTGAATGACCGATCGACTCACTCCGTGGTTCATGATCTCCATCTGCGGGTCAGCTGGACATCAAGGACCGGCGCGTCGACGTACAAAGAGCATCTGGAGGAACATGAAGAACGCCCAGAATCCGATGAGGATACCAAACTGTCGTCAGCGCTTCGCTCAATGCCTCGCATTGGGATCACGTACGTTGCGCCAGATGTGGTTCTTCTGGTACTCGTAACCAGCGTACATGTAGCTCGAACCCGAAACCGAGTTCTGGCCAACACCGCTACCGACGATCGAGCAGAGCTGGTTCGGTCCGACGTTGTCGCTGTGCGTCAGCCAACACTGCCGGGGGTGTATACAAGTCGGGCCCGCTCTACTCACGGGTAGCCAGTGATGCCCGCGGCAGGGATGTTGCGCGGGATGGTGTACGCCGAGTCACACGTGAGCTGCGAGTCAGCGCTGTTCTGCAGCCATACGTGAGAACCCACGTTGATCCGGCTGAACTCGTTGGCAAAGATCGCCTCGTATCCGTAACTGAGCGGGTTGAGGTAGTAGATCCAGAAGAGCCATCGCTTCATCGAGAACACGGGAATCTATACGTGAGCTGCGGCTCCCCACCAGCCCTGTTCGCGCCGACTCACCATGTATCCCTGGAACGTCAGCGATTGCTAGTGTGCATTCTTCGGCCCAACTTACAGTGTACGTCACCATCAGCGAGATGAGCACCGAGGCGAGTCGAGCAGCAACGTTGTAATCCTTCGTGGAGACACTGGAGTAAGCGGCACGCGCGGGAGGTAGAAACATCGGTGGATAATGAGAACGTACCCGAGCGTTCGGAAGAAGCCACTCATGACCATGTACGCTGGCGTAAGCATGGTCCCGCGCATTCAAAAAGCGACATACTGGTGAAGACGAACAGGAAAAACATGAAGAAAGCGCCTAAGGGTCAGCTTCGCGCACGCGACGTTCTGGACTCTTCCAACTCACCCGCCGAGCTGTACAGACCTCCCATAAAGTACAGGATAATCGAGAACAGGAACTGCACGTCAGCGGCCATTCAACCCGCAACGAGCGGCACTCACGATGTTACTGGCATTGTAGGGAATATCAGACAACACAGCCGCGACCGCAAACGCAGCGGGGCGGTAGAACCTGTATCCGACTTGGCGGTACAGAATCGGCCGGCCCATCATCTGCGAGGGCAGCTCCGAGAACGACGTGAGGGCCTGCGGGTGAGTCCAACCCATTCTCAACATCGGCGCAACGCACATTGAACAGAAGACCTAAGAAGAGGAGACCACCTCGGGTGAAGGCGCCAGAGGCAGATTCGGGGAGCTGGAAGTAGACGGATCCGACGATGAGAGCGATGACGATGGATGTGCCGTAGCCGGTGTAGACGCCAAACTTGTCCTGGAACTTGAGTATTGTCTGTCGCTTGGCGATGGCCCAGACTTGGAGGAAGAACGGGACGGTGTATGGCGACTTCTTGCCGACGCCCTTGTGCCTGCCGTGAGCGCTGTACCCCTGTCTCCGAATTGGAAACCACAAAAGAGAATGTGGCAACTCACTTCTGCTCCGCAACAGCCTGCCTGAACTCCTCCTGCGCGGCGGCGTTCTGCCTCGTCTCCTGCTTGTACTGCTCCTTCTCGGCGAGGACCTGCGCGTAGATGTCCGACTTCTTATACGCCTCCTCCATGGCCTCCGCCGTGGACGGGACGTTCTCGGCGTTACGGCCCTCCTGAAATCGACGCTCGTTCTCGTCGGTACATCCTGACAGGTAGTCGGCCGTGGTCTGTCGCGGCATGTCGGCGTATCCGAGCGAGATCATGTACTGCCTGGCGAGCTTGGCCGGGCCGTAGTAGACCACACGGCTCTCGTTGAGAACCATGATCTTGTCGAATTGGTCGTAGATGCCCTCTCCGGCCTGGTACAGCGACACAAACGTCGTGCAGCGCATGATGTCAGTGAGGAGGCGGAGGGACTTGGCGTAGTCGAGGGCAGTGGAAGCATCGAGACCTCGGGTCGAGTTATCCCACGACGCGACGGACACGTCACCGCAGAACATCTCGGCGATGGACACTCGCTTTCGCTCTCCACCCGACACACCCCGCATGAACGCGTTGCCGACGTTGGTGTTGGCCGTGTGCTTGATGTTGAGCATGGACAGCAGCATCTCAAGCACCTCCTCCCTGAACTGCGCGTTGGTCAACCCCGGGATCTTCTTCTTGGGCGTCTTGGTCTCGAGGGCGAAGCGCAGCGTCTGCGCGACCGTCAGCGTCGGCAGGTGGTCGTCGTCCTCCTGGTTGTACGCGACCTCTCCACCGTACAGCTTCTTCATCTCCTTCCACCCGACACCCGCATACTCGACGTCGCCATTGACGGCCATGTACGAGTCGCGCTGGTTCGTGATGCTCTTCAAGAACGTCGAGCACCCGGAGCCCGGTCGGCCCAGCACAAGGCACATCTCTCCCGGCTTGAGGCTGCCCGTAGTGGGGTACAGGATCGTTTTGGGCTTGGGCTTGAAGAGATCGACGCCAACCGCGCCCAGCAGCTTGATCACCGGCATCTGCGGTCAGTCTCGTCCTAGCTCACCTCACGCAACCCACCATGAATTGCTCAATGACCGCGCTGGAAAAGTTTCGGATGTTGATCTTCATGCCGCCCGCGCCAATCACCTCGAGGTCCTCCCAGACCACGCCGACCTGCTTGCGCTTGATGCCCGCCTCGTCCTTCTTCTCCCGCCCCGAGCGGAGCACCTCGGAGAGGTTGAACTCTTCCTCCTCGCCCGCCTTGCCCTTCTCCGCATCAGACGGGTCAGGGCCCGACGACGCCGAGCGGATCTTCTCGGCCTTGCTGAACCCCCGCTGCATCGATCGCACCGACCGTCGCGACTCGAAGCGCGACAGGTTGTCCGAGTTCTGCGACAGGTTGGAGAATCGTCGCTCGAGGGCAGCAAACTCCTCCTTGCCCCGGCGGACGGACACGTGGCCGGGTCCGCCAAGCTCGCCGACAAAGGACGAGTTGTTGGATCGCTTCAGGCCGGATTCGTCCCCGCCCGTGCCTGGTACGCCCAGGGCGCCAGCGCTGCCTTCGGCATTGTCGTTATTGAGCGTGCCGTCGTTGGACGAGTGGTCGCCCGACGACGAGCGCACGGTGTGGCTGGCGGTGTTGTTGGTGTCCGCCGCGCCGGTGGTGGTGGGGTACGGGACGGGCGTGTTGTTGTTATTGTTGTTTACGGGCGGCACTTCGGTGGGGTAGCCCACACCGACGGGCGCGCCCAGGTTGATCTCGCTCGCGGGATGCTGAGCCGACATGGTAGTCGAGCGTTTGCTATCCGATTCGAATGCGAATCCGCGATGATGGTCGACGTACAAAAATCAAACAGCGCTGGGTCGGACGATGGCTTTGTACGAGGGGGGGTCAAAATGGGATGACGGCGGTGAGTCGTCGGGGTGTGTTTCGGTGCCGTGTTTTTGCTTGGATGCTGTCTTTCAGGGCTTGGCGCTGATTCACAGCCATCAAACGATACTATGAATGAGCATGCCCGACGGTGATACGGCCATCAGCCCGTCGAGCCTTCGGTTCAGCCCTGCTCTGCCCCACTCCCATCGGCCAAATGGTCACCGCGAACCACGTCGCCCGCCCACATGGACCGTCCGCTATCGCCCCTGCTACGCTACCCTTTCCTGTCTGCGCAAAAACAGTTGTTGCCGGATGCTTAACGCCCCCGGCCTTTCATGCCTCGCCCGCATCGGCCCCACCACGTTGTCGCTCGTGTACGACATGCATGCGCTAGTCCGCGGCGCTTGCTTGCGTGAGCAGTCTGGAACACGCCTCGAGTCGGGCGCTGTCCACAGCCGCGAAATTGACTTTTGAGAGAGAATCCGGATCCGTCAGACCGACGCCTCTGAGTCATCCTGCCGTATTCTGATGATGACGGCTCCGGTGCAGCGTCGTACTTGCTTTGCCTCTTCTTCCATCCATCAAATCCCATTTCGGGCAGCGACACTCGAGGGACACCATGCATCAACGGCCTGGGCCGCGGCATCGTGCGGATGCCGCGGCAG
>CAUG01000146.1:0-23487 GCA_000442785.1 Papiliotrema flavescens NRRL Y-50378
GGAAGTCTGGTATTCTAGACCTTAACTCGTAGTGGAATCGATCGGTGCCATAGTGCTTTCTGCCACGTTGCGGTATGTATTCGGGGTGACAGGGAAAGACAAGGCGAGAGAAATGAATGTGCGCGAGTCTATTTCGGCTCAGGAATGATACAGTGAATGGAGAGCTCCTGCAGAGCTCCTTTTACAGTATAGGCTCTGCTGATGGAGTCTCTCGCCGAACTAGACCCCAGGTGTGGCAGGTTCCACCAGCACTGGTGATGTGATCCTTTGTCAGGGGCAGCAAATGCCCCGCCCCCATGTCATCCTCCTCACCCAGTCAGGATGTTATCACTCACCTACAGCAGGGCAACAGCGTTGTCTGCTGTCTTGGCATGCTGCCGACTATATTTTTGGCAGACTCACCGGTCATGAGACCTGGGGGACCCTACAAAGCTATGTGAATAGCAAGCACGAGCGCTCATGGTCATATTGTGTACCTACATCCCTTCTTTGTGACTAATGGACTATTCAGCATCGCTTCATAGAGACGTCGTTCAGATACAGCCTGCAGGCGACAGGTATCTTGAATGGTTGTGCACGGCAATACAACGTCAATGCCACTGCAGGGACACCTCAAACTTGATGTGAAGCCAGGCAACCTTTGCTAACTGCACACCGCGCAGACGTCACACTCGCCGCACCTGAGATGAATCTCTAGAGCCGACGCTCAACTCCATCTGAACCACTCCCACCATTGCTCACTCAAGACACATGACGATCGCCCGTGCGCGCACTTGCAGCCAATAGTGGGAAGCCTATCCGTGGTCTCGTACTGGGTAACCATCCCATCAATGCCATCTACTTAAGTACGATGCTGGACCACAGTTGAATGCAGCTTCCACAGAGATATGACCATGCACCAACTGCCGCGTTCCTCTGCTCTCCATCTTCATCCTCCTGTCACGTATTCCACCTGTCACCAAGCTTGCACCTCTCATTCCACTCCTTCCTGGCCTCTTCGGTAAGCTCTCGCGCCTCGCCGACGGACGCCGCAAAATCATCGCCACTCTTTGTGATAGTGACATCAACGGTCTGGGCCTCCCCCGTTTCTTTCAAGGTCTCTGACGACCAGAGAAAGCAAGTGATCGATGCCTCGTATTTGACGGGGTCATCCGAAGCCGAGCGTATCTCTGTTTTCAGCCTGTCGCATTTGGACGAGCTTCCTTTGAACTTTTTGTAGAGGTTCTCCAAGATCGCCGTGCTCTCCGACAAGATAGCTGCGCGCACTGCCCTGCGATGAGTTTTGGATACCCTATGACAATCATGGTCGAGGCTCAAATTCAGGCCTCTCCCAAAGCTTTCGTCCGTCGTGGGTAACAACACTACCCTGTCGTCGTCCGCCATTTGTGCTATGAACAGAAAGTATGGAAGGTGATGGGTCGAGGGGGAAATCAGACTGCACAACTCATATATTCCCCCCAGAGACCGATGTGAAGGGACTGCTGTCGACGCGATCCTTTCATATGGACTCGCATATGTCTCTGGTCGCGTCATCAAGCCGGCTGTCAGCGCCACTCTTGGAGCACTCTCCCACGAGGAGGTCCTTTCACCGTGAAGAAGACTAGTCGCAGCTCGACGCCTCCTCTTTGATCAGCGAGAGGCGCGCAGCTTGCTCACTCCACACAGCATCAACACATCCACCGTGCTCTTTCACGCTCACGGAGGCTCATACTAGGGCTCGGCGGACGCTGTATCCCAGTTCGGTCGAGCTCTGCCCCGCGAGGACCGCCTGCGCTGGATACGGTCCGCGGATATGCATTCCTAGCAACCGACACATCTGAGCTATTGCATCAGAAGGCCGATGCCCGATCTGACGATATGATCGATCGCCCACCTGAAACACCAGGAGCTTCAGGGTCTGAAGATACCAAAGGAGGGTTATTAGTTGGGCCCGGTGCTCCATGTCTGCCCGATGGGACCTTGATACGCTGATGGGACCTTTTTAGCGCCAAACCTTTCGGGCATCACACCGGTCCACTTCGGCCTCGGCAGCGTGGAAAAGTTGGACTGTGCGCTGAGGAAAAGACAAGATGTAAGACGCCGCGGGCAAACAAACCTCGCTTTGTCTTGATCGTGCTACAGCCAACGACACCTCGTCCGTTTGTGGCGGGATGGATGGTCTTCAGATCGCTATTGCAGCCGACCACCGCCAAGATCTGGGGTCGGTGGGCGTAACGGGGACGGCCGATCCCCAATCGGCCTCCGGGACAACCACGACAACCAATTCGCCCTTGGTCAGCGTGAACCCGCCGCTGCACCACCCGGTTCCCGTCCTGCCGCCCATGCACCTCCCGCACCCACACTGGCCTCCCTCCCAGCGAACATATGACCAATTCGAAGCGCATGCGCACCATCTCCCGCAATCGCACCCGCAACCGGGCCCGTACACATTTCCCCCTCCCCATCTGCACCCGTACTTGCACCCGCACGGACACGGTTTACAGCATCAGCACCAGCATCCGTACCAGCAGCAGCTACAGCAACAGCACCAAAACCAGCATCAATCTCAACGTTCCCCTCCAGCCCATCCGTCTCCCGCTCCCAGCGCCCCGTATACCGCATACGACCATCCGGTCCCACCGACTTGGACACTGCCTCCCGGACATCCATTCCTGCCTCAGTGCCTTCGCTTCCACCTGGTCCCGTGGCTATCTCCCGAGCTGGCCTCCGCGGTATTGTACGCCCTGTCTGTGCGTGCTCATACCTTTCCAAGCCTTAGCGGGAGACAGGCTGACTGCAGGAATCGGGCGCAAACGTCGTCAAGGACCCAAACGACGCCCATTTGATCATCATAAACCCCTCCCCGACCAACCGCCACCACATTCCACCCCTCAATGTGCTTCCTTCCGTACGCAACGGCACGACCCGGATCGTGCCATACGACTGGTTCTTCCGATCGCACTACAGCCGGATCTCGTCCGATATCGAACGCTCGCTGTTGTTCGTCGATGCGCGGCAAGAGCCCCTGCTCGTCGCGCTGGCGAAGGGCTTGCAAGCGGACAGCTCCAGCACGCGTATGCAGCTGGTTACGCTCATCCAGGTGAGTATGACACCCATTATGAGCTATCGTGGCGTATGTGTATCGTGGCTCGGCTGAGCCGCAGGACAACGGGGGCATCGTCGTCACGCCGAAGGCGTGCCAGGTATACATCGTCGATAAACCCGACTCGGAGTCAGCCATTGAGAAAGCGAAGAACGAAGGCTGTCCGGAGAACGCCGAGCGAAAGAGCCTGGAGTGGGTGATTGGCCGTTGGGAAAAAAGCCTGGTCAAGCCTTTCCGGGCGCCCAGGCTGGGTGAGACGACGACCCGCCCGCCGCTTCCGCCACAGCAGCCGGCGAGCCAGGTTCAGCGGCACGCAGTGAAGGTGACGGGGCGGAAGGGGTCCAAAGCGCCAACACCGCAAGTGACTCCAACCCGGCTGATCGCGTTGACTGATGGCAGACGCTCGCGCGCCTTGGGTAAAAAGGCGGACGTCGTTCCCGCGGCAGCAAAGAAGCGAGAGATGCCTCCCTCGACGAGCGAGCGGCCGGGCAAAGTACGAAAGACCACGGGCCTGCCGACGCCGTATACGAAAATGGAGGAGGCGCAGGGCTTGTCGCCGTATACCCCGGGCACGGCTGCGTTTCTGCAGGGACTGCCGGGTATGGAAGGCGAGGGGAAGGGGAAGGAAGGTGGAGATGTATGACGAAGGAGAGGCGAGTCCCCTCGAGATGGGTTAGAGAGGGTCATCGGACGGGCCATCAGAACGAGACAATCCCAGCTATAATCTGTATCGGCAGGCTTCAGATATAATCGCAGGAGGCGGGTCAAAATGGAATAATCTGATGACGGAGGAGGATGATGTGCTCCTGCCTAAATGATGAATGATAGTTAGACAGTGACGACCCATATTGCCCGTGATAGACACTGTGCACGCTCATCAAAGCTGTTCGCACATGACATGTAATCGTTGGCTCATGCTCGGCGATCTCGCGCGGCGCTAAAATACCAGATCCCTCCTGACTCAATGACGTTCCTTGGCAGCCGCCTCCCTCGCCTCCAGCTTCTCTCGCTCACTCTCCTTCTTCTTCTGCGCCGCAACCTGCCGTTGCTGTCATTAGCCTCCACTTGGCCCTTGACGTCCACACGCCGGACTTACACGCTGTCGGTGGCCCTTCCCGCGCTTGGCGCCCGTCACGCTGACATCGACGTACACCTCCCGCTTCTTTTGTTCTCGGGCTTCTAAGCGTGCCTTCTCCTTCTTCTTGTCTCGTTTGCG
The DNA here is from genome assembly GCA_000442785.1 of Papiliotrema flavescens NRRL Y-50378. Classification (NCBI taxonomy): domain Eukaryota; kingdom Fungi; phylum Basidiomycota; class Tremellomycetes; order Tremellales; family Rhynchogastremaceae; genus Papiliotrema; species Papiliotrema flavescens. The sequence goes on from CAUG01000146.1 coordinate 4,299, forward strand.
CATGCGTGGGGCGAGAGAGGCTTTGATGAGCGCGCCGTACTTTGCGTGGAACTCGATCAGGCGCGAGGCTGGTATCTGGTATCAGCGTGGGGATTCAAACAGCTTGCACGGATTGCGCCTCGAGAGAAAACGATGCGCCGAAAGACTGAGGCAGTGAGAAGCTGGGAAAGCAGCATTGCAAGCTCAGCGCCAGGGTCGTGGCCACTAAGGGATCTCGCAGCGGTCGGGCCCTCATTCACATCCCTCCCCCAGCACCACTTGAGGCGCGCCCTGTTGAGCTTCTCTGTCCGCTCGCACCAATGCAGTCTCCGCATTGTCCTATCTCGGCCGTTGGGTGATCATCGCGATTCCTAAGGCTTTGAGAAGAATACGGCTCGCGAGACTCACTCTAGCAGCGAACTTGGTCGTCTCCCCCTCTGTACATCTTATCAACACCTCATGCTCCGGCCCGAGATCTCCGTCCTCCTCAGACTGCGTCGGTAGCGTTTCACCATCGTCGTACGTATCTACCGTCAGCTCGACGAATCAGAAGCGCTGGTGAGCTGACAGCGTTTGTGGGTGAGCCATATTGAGCCGGACGCGGAAGGTTGAGCGAAAGCCTGCGTCAGGCGATCAAGGAACTGGCGCGTCAGCTGTGATCCTCGGGGTGAACTGGTCAGCTGACTTGTTCTGGGTCGACGATCGCTTGCGGCATTGTTTCTGTGCTTCGGGATGTATGAATTGGCGGTGTCGACGGGAGAAGGAACAAGGAGGAGACAGTGTGTCGAGGCCGGTCGGGAGAGGCTCGCGCGGGATCAATTCCCCCGCAAACGCCTGCTGACGTAAGCGTTTCCTCCTTCGTCACCCAGTCTCCATATTGATGCTGGTTTAGAGCGTAATATCGCCTGTTCAACTCTACATTCCTCACGCGCCATGTCATCTGGAGTCGTTTCTAAAAAGCTCAAGTTCAAGGGCGACAAGCCGAAGAAGAAGAAGAGGTCGCATCGGGAAGCAGAAGATGGGGTCACTGACGAGCTTGCAGCGATGGCAGCCGCTGAGCCTAAGGGTAGGCATTTCCGTCTGTGTCACGTACGAGTAACTGATCTGCAGGGTGGATCTTCCCAGAGAGCCCCCTCGAAGTGAGCGGGCCGGCGTTCATCATTCTCTCGACGTCTCCGCCTACGTGCCTTGCTGTGAGCTCTTGACCCCCACCGGGTGTTAGTAGCTCATGAGCAGTGGGATAACAGCCGGCAGAAGGTGTATGCTGCGCCTATGGACGTCCCGGAGGCGCCGGAAGGCGCGGAGGAGCTGAGCGAGTCGGAGATACTAGCTGCCGTTGAGCCCAACGACGTCAACACCGTCTGGGTGGTGTCTCGTCTGTCAGGCAGCGAAGATGTCGTCTCATTACGGACGTCCTCGTGAGTGCACATTAACTTCTCCCTTCCTCACCCCTATTCTACTCGACGAGTGCTCGCCGCTGACTGGCAGCGGTACTTTCTTGACTGCCCATCCATCCGGCTCTCTAACAGCCACCACGCCCTCCCGTGGCCCCCTCGAGGCGTTCAAGCCACTGCCCACCAGCGCCGGCTCGTCCAGCTCGACCTTTCCGACATACGCCCTCCAGACCAGCTCGGAGAAATACTTGTCGGTCTCGCCCGTGAGCGGCCTCGTACCGGGCAAAAAAGACAAGTACGAGCTGCGTGCGGATGCCGATTCAGTGGGAGAGTCAGAGCGCGTGCGGATAAAATGCCAGAGGGAGTTTGTGCTCAAGGCGAAACTGGCGGCGGAGGGGGATGGGGTCGTTGGCAAACCTGGGCCGGGACGCGGTGGTGGAGGGTCCCTCGAGGACGAGATGAAGCGCAAGTGTGTTGTTATAGGGATCGAGCTGGAACATCGCTAATCCGCAGCAAAGAGGCACAGACGTGGGGTGCTGGACGGGTCATTGTCAGTGAGGGCGACCGGAGAGACATCAAGAAGGCGCGGAAGGAGGGTAGATTGGCCGAGGCCATGTTGGACCGTCGTGCGGCGCTCAAAAGGTGAGCTGACATATTTGCAGTTTCGCCCAGCTGACGCCAGTGATCGATATGCGAAGTAATGCATGCCCGCTCTGATTTGTGTGTCCGCGCATATGCATGTTGTACGCTACCTAGACCTCCGCACCTAAAATGGCGGAGCGCCCCGCTCGATATCCCTATGCGTGTACGACCCGCCGTTCTTCTCGTGGTCCGCGATCAAGCTCCCGCCCTCCTTCTTACTCCTCATCATGTACTTGTAAATCACAAGCCCGTCCAACCCCACCGGCCCACGCGCGTGCGTCTTGCCTGTGCTGATGCCCACCTCAGTGCCGAGGCCGTAGCGCGTTCCGTCGGCGAACCGCGTGCTGGCATTGACGTACACGTTGGCCGAGTCCAGGCCGCGGCACCACGCCGACATGCTTGCCTCGTCCTCTGTGATGATCGAATCCGTGTGGTGCGACGAGTGTGAGTTGATATGTTGGATGGCAACCTGGACGGACGGGACGGCCTTGACGGCTATTGTGGGGCCGAGGAACTCTGTGAAGTAGTCTTCGTCCGTCGACGGGATGCACAGCTTCGACGATGAGGGGAGAGAGGAGATCGCGTCGAGGGTAGCGGCATCGCACCGCAATGCGACGTTGACGTCCATGAGCGCCTGGGCGACTTTCGGCCAGGTCGAGGACAGGAGGGACTCGTGCACTAATAGCGTCTCGGCTGCGTTGCATGCTGCCATGTAGTCGGTCTGCCGTCAGATTGCTGACACGATACCTGCGAGTTTGGTGAGCTCACCTTCGACTCCACGGCGATCCGGACGGCCTTGGTCTCGTCGGCGGAGGCGTCGAGGTACACTGCACAGATCCCGTCCGCGTGGCCCATAACAGGAATTCGGGTGTTATTTTGTATACTCTTGACGAGCTCGTTGCCTCCCCGCGGCATGACGAGGTCGATGTACCGATCTTGCGCCAGGAGGGACGAGATCTCAGAGCGGGTGGATACGGACTGGATAAACGTGGGTGGGATGGAGGTGGACGCAAGCGCTTCGGAGATGAGGGATGAGAGGAGGGTGGCGGTGTATATCGACTCCTTTCCGCCCTTCAAGATTGCTGCATTGCCTACTATTAGCTTCATCTCAGTGAGAGAGTCTGGACGTACCGGACTTGATTGCTAATGCTGCAATGTTCACAACGACCTCGGGGCGCGCCTCGAAGATCACAAGCAGGACACCAATTGGGCAAGTCACGCGGTGCAGGTCCAACCCCGGTCCGAGCTCTTTGGCAAATGTCACGATGCCCGTGGGCGCCGGGAGCTGCTCGACATCGCTAATGCCCTGCAACATTGCCTCGAACTTGCCTGGTCGGCCGAGGTCTAGTCGAGAAACAAGTGAATTGGACAGCTTGCCCTGAGACGCGAGATGCTGGGCAGTCTGGATCTCAGCTCACGGACTTCGATTCTCAGCAACTTTCAATGACCCACCTCCATATCCTTCTTGTTCGCGACCAAGATATCTTCCCGCCTCTGCTCGAGGACTTTACGTATCGTTTGCAGCGCAACATTGCGCTCCGAGACTTCCACGAGCTGACTCGCTTCGAAGGCAAGGCGAGCCGATTTCGCGATGCCTTCGGCGGCATTTGATGATTCCGACATCGTGATTGTTGAGCTCATGGATTTGTGATACTACTGTTCTGATTGATGTCCAGCCAGAGGACGTCGGCGGTAGCGACTCGGATGAAAATAGCCACGTGGGGATTTGATTCCGCACTCCGGTGGAACCGGCTACGAGAATGAGCCGGTGAGGAACCTGGCTGCGCCCCGGCCGGGACATGAACAACGACCACTCTGCCCATGTTGTCCAGCTTCTCGCTCACCGCTCACCGTTCGGCTTGACACATCCTTGCGCATCCTACATGTCGCTCTCTATCTAGTCGTATCACCAGCAGCGTAGACAGCCTGCTCCCTTGAACGCCCTCGCATGATGTTTATGACCCGCCCACTCCGCACGGCCACCCCATCAGTCAACAGTATACTCAGACACCACGTCGCCCCTCGCGCCAAGCTACCCCGCACTGCAGCTCTACGCGTCGCAGTTGCATCGCCGACCACACAGAGAGCCATGTTCGCCACGTGTCAGAAGCGTGACCAGGCCAGAACATTCTCCAACCAGGCCAAGCTCCCTCGCCTACCCGTCCCCGACCTTGACAAGTCGCTCGAGGGGTACTTGAAAAGCCTGATACCGGTGCTGGAGCAGAAAGTGAGCTCTATCACACCCAAAAAGAAGCTGACGAAAGCACGGTCCCAATGACCTCGCGAAAGAAGTCGAGAAGCGGAAGCTGTTCGTACGAGACTTCTCGTCGCGAGACGGTCTGGGGCGCGTCTTGCAAGAACGCCTGAAAGGTGCGCCTCATCCCGTGTGGCCCTCTTCTTTCAATCGATAAGCTGATGGTCAGATCTCGACCACGTCTCTCCCAACAACTGGCTCAACGACACTCTCTGGCTGGGTCTAGCTTACCACACCTGGCGGGCCCCTCTCCTCGTCAATTCCAACTACTGGCTCCTGTTCGCCCCGGACCCTTCAGACCTTGTCCCCCCATCGTATTCTCCGCCAACTGGCTCCGCAAAAGCACTTGCACTCCCAGATCCGAGTCCATCTCAGGAGGCCCCCAAGGGTAGTCAGGGCGGCGGACAGGAATGGCTCGATGCCAATCCGAAACCGGAACGGGGTCTGACCTGGGATGAAGCCGTGAGCCGGGAGGAGATCTCGGAGTGGCAGATCAAGAAGGCAGCGTGGATGGTCAGACGGTATGCCGAATTCCGGGAGATGGTTCAGAAGTGAGCATAATGTGCTTCGGCTCGCTTGATACTTGGTGCTGATTAAAGCGGAACGCTGCCGCCTGACTCGTCCAAAGCCGGACCGTTCTGCATGCACCAGTACTCGAGGTGAGCTACCCTCAGCATTGTGCCCGCTGTAGCTCACTTCCAGGCTTTTCAACTTCTCTCGTATACCCTTGCCGGGCTCGGACGCCTTCTCAGCCATCGCAGAGCACGCTACCCACGCAACGGTCATGATCGACGATTTCGTGTATTCGATCGAGGCGTTCGCGCCGGCCGATGGAGAGGGCTTTCCCACTCCGCTACCGGTCGAGCAAGTGGCAGACAATTTGCGAGCCGTCGCGGCCGATGCGCGATCACGGCGCAAGCAGGGCGAAGAGGCTGTAAGGCTAGGTATTTTGACAGCGGACGAGCGTGATACATGGACGGCGGTGGGTACAGCTAGGATGTTCCAACGGTACGCTAGCTGACCGGCAGAACCGCGAGCGCCTTGTCTCCCTCTCTTCACAGAATCGTGCAGCACTGGACTCCATCTCCAAGTCTCTGCTCTGCCTCTCCCTCGATTCTTATACTCTCCCTTCCATCCCTACCGCAGACCCACTGATAAATCCATCGGTCGACGCGCAGGTACGAAACGGAGTGGCCGGCCTTGATGGGGGCCGGAATCGCTGGCTCGACAAGGGCACAAGCATAGTGGTGGAGACGAACGGTCGTGCGAGCTTGTGCGGCGAGCACAGCCCGGTGGACGCATTGATACCGAGCATAGTCATGGACTACGTCAGCAAAGTACCCGTCGACGTCTCAGCATTCGGCGAGGCGCAGAACAAAGGCGAGGGGTGGTCAAGAGTCGATTGGGTGGTGGACGACCCGATCAAGCGGGAGATTGTGGAGTGTACGGGACGGAACAAGAAGTTGATCGAGGACAGCCATGCGAGTCAGCTTTGGTGGGCCGAGTACGGTGTCGAGTGGATCAAGAAGCACGGTACGCCATCCAAAGCATGGCGGTTTCAGCTAACGCGCAGCCAAAGTCTCCCCAGACGCGTACATCCAGCAAGCGCTCCAGCTTGCATGGTTCAGAGATCAAGGGTACGCAACGGCAACTTACGAGACCGCTTCGACGCGGATGATGCTTCATGGACGAACCGATGTGATTCGGACCCTCAGTGTCGAGAGCAGGGCGTTCGTCAAGGCCATGCAGGACGCCAAGGCGGATGTGAGTGTTGCTGCAGATGCATCGACCGGAGCTGAACGGCAGGACGCACAGCGATATGCCAAGCTGGTTGAAGCGAGCTCGGCGCACAATGCCCTCACCCGACGCTCATCCGCCGGTCAAGGATGGGATCGACACCTCATGGGCCTGAAAGTCATGTTGCGCGGCGACGAGACGCATCAGCTGTTCGAGGATGACATGTATGCCAAATCGCAGGAATGGAAGTTGTCAACGTCCGGTCTTTCTGCCGGTGCGAGGTTCACCGGAAGCGGGTTCGGCGCGGCATGGCCAGATGGTTACGGCATCAACTGTGAGCTGGAGCGCGACCGTGCTTGACTGTAGCTGACGGGAGATCTTGCTGGGCCATACTTGATCAAGTTTGGAGTGGAGAGCAAGTGGAGCTGCGAGACTACGTCGACGGCACGGTTCAAGCATCAGCTGGTACAGGCTTTCAGGGACATGCGACGGGTGGTCGAGGCTCAAGCGGGCGCGGCGAGCGAACACAAGGCGAGGTTGTAGATTGCGAGACTTTGACATGGTGGCAGTTTTGCGGCGTTTCTTGCGCGTGCGTACATATGCATTGGTATGACAATCGCTCGCTAGAGAACGTGTTGGGCTGTCCGATGCGGAAAGGAGTCACACGTGATGGACAGCTCGTGCCCCGTTGATATCCTTTGGCCACATGATGAGACGGGTACCCGTGGTGTGCGACGGGGTGGCACACGGAGACTCACAAAGGTGGTGTGGCCGTCGAGCTGGTTGACCGTGGAAGCTCACAACGCAAATAGGCCCAGGCATCTATCCCGAGCAGTACATCGTGGCTCTTCACGTCGTTCATCGCCCCTCATTGGGTACTTTCTAGCACGACGCCATCACACCTCCAGGCTCCACACAGAATATAGCAAGATGGCAATGTGGCTCGCGACGTCGCGCCTCTCCCCCTTCTCCTTCTCCCTCTTGAGCTCCACCTCGCCCGCTCAGCTCCCGAATCTACCGACCCTAGCCGAGCTGCAGAAACACGCGGAGGACGTCAAATCGAGTGTAGTCGACATGGTGCAGGTTTATCTGCCTAGCGCAGATACCGTCACCCCCGGTGTGGCCAGCACGAAACGCCCTCCACCGGCTGTGGCTATCTCGCGCTCGGTGTGTCAGCCTGTACGACCGACCGGCCTCGGATATACGGCTCCACCGCCGCCTTATCGGTCGTACGAAGAGGGTGTGATGATCACGGAAGGGACTCGCGGTGATGGTGGAGTCGGTGGACGGGACGAGGGCGGTCGAACGCTGAAGAAGGGGAGGGTCGGATGGAAGCCCTTGCAATCGGGTTTACCCGAGAAGGACAAGGTATCCGCGATAACGAAGACGGAAAAATCAGAGGGCAAGACGATGGGATGGTGGGGGTGGTCATTCAACGCCCACTTCCATCAGGTCATATTTCGGACTGATATTCAGGCTGTCGTGTCGAGCGGATCATAGATGAGCGCCACCTTGTCGCCGCGTAGCAGCGCGCAAAACCAGGAAGGTAAGAATGGTGCCTATCAGACTTGCATGCAGTGGATCGAACGAGATGCATGCTTCTATAGGTGCGACGACTGGCACTGCGATGCCCGGCCTCGATGATGCTTGGCACCACGCGTCCGCTCGCCGACCTTTAGGCCTCGCTTGTGTCTTTTCGCGCGTCACCGATCTGCTCCCCCTTCATCATCGCCCGCGCGTACACGAGGCTAGTGATAAAGTAATACACGGCGCAGTCGACCGTCTGCCATTAGCACCTTGCATGGATCTGCGGTTAGTCTCACTTGATACACCAGAATCCCGAGAATCGCCGCGACAAAGTACAGCACCACGCGCAAGGCGAGCGAGCGGTGCACGCCCGAGCCTTTCAGCTGCGTCTCAGCGTCACAGCAGATTTGACTTTTTGATTGGTGATTGAACGCACGAAGGGCAGCGGTGCCTCCAGGGCGAGGGTGATGAGCGAGAGGAGGAGCGTGAAGATCTGCAGGATGGGTAGGTCCACGATGATTGCCACGAAGACCGAGCTATTGGGTCCTGGACTGCAGAGTCAGGTCACAGCGGTGTACAGTGGGAGGGGGCGTACATGATCCCTGCCGGGCCAAGTGTGCCCCCGCTACCGTCAGCCTGGGTATGATCGGTAGTAATAGATCACGGCTCACATAAAGTCCCAGAAAAACTTGCGGAAGAGGAACGCCCAGAGCGAAGCTGGGCATGAGCTCAAATCAATCACGGTAACTTGAGGGCGCGACATACCCCAGGCCATATCTACAGTCAGCGAGGCGTGCATATGAGCTGGCTGTCACAAGGAGGAGAGTGGCACTCACACGCGGCGGACGATAGAGCTAGTAGCCGCCCCCATTCGCACCATACCAAGTTGCCCATATTGATGCACCAGTGTTTGTGTGGTCCGGTCGAGCGAGTTATGCACACCAGGTGCAGACTGTACGGTGGGAGTGATCCGACCAGCGGGCTGTCCTGCAGCAATCGGAAAAGTAATGGGCAGAGAGCGGAATCGAAATGATGGAGTCAGTCGCCGCCCAACCACCACGAGGGGTCTAGCATAAGTAACGCCATGCATGGTGTGCACTCCGAGCGGCGCCCTCAACGATATATGCTACGTAGTGTTGACAATAGCTGCGTGATAGCAGACAGGCGACTGTCGAGCGGGTCTCAGAGCGCTTCGCCATCTCGTTGCCAAGTATTGCGAGCCTCCTGGAGATGCGGTGGTGAGAGTGCGGCAACGGTTGCAAAGCGATGCGCCGCCGGACGAACGACAAACACCTCCAGAGCACGCGTTACTGACAATCTGCACGCAGCGAGCTCAGGCTAAGCCGCGGCTGATCAGCTCTCGCACTCGATGGAGCATGTACCATCCGCCCAAAGCATGATGTATGCAGGCTTAAACGCATATTTGAGCCGGAGGCCACTTCCTGCATCTCGGAGGTGAACTTGCCCAAAAAGGCAGGTGCAGGTCCGAACTGAAGTCGAATCATGACTCACCTGGTTTCATATATGAGCAGCTGCTCACTTTCTTATCCGGCAGCCCATGGCTCCATTTTGCGACCATGGGCACCGCACAGACAGCATTCTCCGTCAACCAAGTCCGGTACATCATCGCCCTGGCGGCGCTCTCGGCGAGCTTCAGCGGCTTCGCCTCGAACATCTACTTCCCGGCTATACCGACCATGGCCGAAGCTCTATCGACAACCGTCGAAAATATAAACCTCACCGTCACGTCGTACATGATATTCCAAGCGCTGGCGCCGACTCTCTGGGGGTGAGCCACTTTAGCATCGCTCGGTGCTCAGCCTGCAGACCTTTCTCAGATACATATGGTCGCCGGCTTGCGCTCCTGTGCACGTTTACCATCTTCATCTCGGCGTGTATCGGCCTGGCGCTCATACGGCATTACTATCAGCTCGTCATACTACGATGTCTACAGAGTTTTGGCAGCGCCAGCACGATCGCCATTGGCTCGGGTATGTTGGGCGACATCACCGATCGGAACAACCGAGGGGGGTATATGGGGGTATTCCAGACGGGTCTGCTGATGCCCCTCGGTGAGCTGAACCCTTTGTGGGTGTACCGCAGAGCTCAAGTAAGCTATCGGCCCCGTTCTCGGTGGTATATTTGCCGAGACCCTCGGCTGGAGATCGATTTTTTGGTTTCTCGTCATATACGCCGGCGTGTTCCTCATCATAATCGCGTGCACGCTGCCAGAGACACTGCGAAGCATCGTCGGTGATGGCAAGACGCCCCCGCCAGGGGTCCTGCAGGTTCCCGCCCAGCATTGGGTCTCACCGATTGACACGTCCCTTCAGCCAGCAAAGCTGCGAAGATCGCTACGCATCGATCTCCGAGGGCCGATCGACGTGCTTCGTCATCCCGAGGTCGCGCTGGTCGTCTTCTTCCTGTCGCTACATTACGCCACCTGGCAGATGTCGATCACTGCTCAGTCGTCTTTGTTCAAGGCCGAATACGATCTTACGGAGTTACAAAACGGCTTGACATTCCTGGCAAACGGCCTGGGGTGCATGGTGGGCACGCTAACCACTGGCAAGCTACTAGATCACGACTATCGCCGCGCCAAGGGAAGCGACAACCGCGCCTCCAGCCTTGAGATCCTCCGACTGCGCACCCTGTGGGTATGGTCGCCGCTCCAGTGCACCGCCGTACTTGCCTTCGGCTGGACCATCGACCGCCACGTACACATCGCCGCGCCCATTGTCTTCTCGTTCATACTGGCCTGGTCAGCCATGTCGGCCCAGTCAGTCATATCGACGTACCTCGTCGACTTGTTTCCGCGACAGAGCGCGACCGCAACAGCGGCGCTCAATCTGGGGCGGTGCCTGTTCGGAGCTGGAGCCACCGCGGCGGTTCAGCCCTCCATCAATGCGATCGGGGTCGGCTGGACATTCACGATGTGGGCCTGTTTCCTGGTGTTGTCTCTGAGCTTGATCGCCGTGCAGATGCGATATGCTGGTCACTGGCGCTCAAGACGCGAAGGTGGAGCAGATGCGTGTAGTTCATGATGCATGGTTGCCGTATTCACCACCTGTGCCTACGTGACTGCCTGATCGGCAGCCCGCACGTTTCTACCGTTTTTCGCCATCTGGCACAGTCCAGCGATCCACAGGCCAAATTCGTCCGCTTCCATGAGCCACTGCCGGAAGCGCTTGGACGAGTCGGGCAATATGTCCTCCCCCCACATCTCGCGCATGATCAGACCGTACCCGCAACCGTGATCATCTTCGCTATGCGTTCCCCAGCGAGCAACGTGATCCGACCATCCGTCATCCCACGACTCGGCATTGCATCTCCAGAGCCGCCGTGCACCAGGTGCGAGACTCGGGCCGAGGCCCTCGGCGACCATGAGCGGAAAGCCCTGCGCTGTGTTGAACAAGTCGTCGAGGACGCAGGCGAGCAAGATCGCTCTCCGGAGACTCTCGTGCTGCATATAGACCGAGTGTGAGATGCCGTCCGAGTGTGGCTGGTAACAGGCCGTGAGCGCAGCATCCGCCAGGCGTTGCAGCTCAATAGTTGTGTCCAAGGTGAAGAGATCGCTGGAGCGGAGGTACGCCACGGACGCGAGGAGCGTGTACGCAATGAGGCAGGCCAGCGCGCGGCTATGGTGATGAGGCTGACTACTGCTGCGGTTCAATTGCCTCTGCATCTATTGTGAGCCGCATGTACGATGCCTCGACTCACCGTCTGGCTGATACAGTCCATCCAGTACTTGCACCCTGCGCTGTCCCAGGCTTCGCCCTGCAATGGGTCCGTATCCCTTATCCATCGCGTCACCTCGTCCAAGGGGAAGACGGACGCGAGCGTCGGGTGTATGACCATGTGAGGATCTACAGGGGACGATGTGGGCGCTCGCATGATATACGCGGTAAGGAAGAGGTCGCATGTCTGGATCGCTTCTACTGGAAATGATTTCGCCTTTGCGGCGGTCGGGGAGGTCAATGGTGCGAGCCACCTGAGAGAAATGAGGGCAGAAGGAGCTGGTGAAGAGGTGGGTCTAGGTGTGTCATCGGCCAGAGAGTCTTCCGCACTCTCCGATTTGTCGGGTCTGGGTGATATCTGGTCCGGCTCGCTATAAGTACAGGGGACAGCACGCTGGGCACACCTCGTGCACTCGGGTCGGACGCTGTCGCATTTGACCTTCCGAGAGACACATCGATCGCACGCTGACCGCGATGACCGATGAAGGGCCGCCAAACGGCGCTCGGAGAGGAACGAATTGGGCCGTGTGCTGTATGGAGCAGCAGCTGGAGCTGAACTTGGGGCCATGATGAGAGCGTCAGCTGAGGAGCGATGTCATGATGCCGACCATCAGACGCGTCGCCGGCCGAAAAGTCAAAATCAGCCGAGCACAGCGTCGAGGAACCAAACGTCGCCCTTGCGAAGCGGACCTGGCACTTTCATACCTCGATCATATCCAGCATGTCCGACCTCCTCGACAGCCTGATGCAGCGTTGGCTGGACCTGCTCGCCTGGCTATCAGCTCTAACGCTCGGTCAAGTGTGGAAGGCGATATACAACCCCCCGACACCGCTCAACGTCTCCATCGCTCTGATCGCTTTAACGCTCAAGGCTCCGAGCTATTATCGGCGGTACTCGACGTGGCGGGCTAGTCGACGGGTCGTGCACTTCTCGTGGCCTCTGCCTGAGGTGAGCTAGGGCTACGATTCTGTGGCAGCGATGGGCTGATGACCAGCAAGCGCGAGACGGGTGGACGGGGAAGGTCATCGATGAGCCGACGTTGTCCGCCCATCAGGCGGATTCGACCTTGTTACCGCCTGAAGCGGGCAAGACAGGAAGCAAGAGGGAGTACTTGACATGCTATGATCCTTCCACTGCTGTACGCCTATTCGCAAAATCGCGTACTCCAGTAGTGATAGTAGCTGAGGGCAGTACCACATCGACACCATCCCCCTCCTCTCAGCCGACGAAGTTGCGCAGCAGATCCAGCGCGCACACGACGCTTCGGCCGCCTGGAAGAAGACCACCTTTGCGCAGAGGATCAGCCTCATCAGGAGTCTGAAGGGATGGGTCATGAGGGACATGGACGGCATTGTACGCGTTGCATGCAGGGACACCGGCAAGACCCGTGCGCTATCCGTCTGCTCTCGTCCTCTTTTGCCTTGCTGAAATCAGGCGTCGACGCGGTCTTTGGAGAGATTCTGGTCACACTGGCCAAGATGGACTGGATCATCAAGCACGGACAGGCGGCGCTTGCGCCCTCGCGTCGAGCGGGCAATCTGCTCCTGGCGCACAAGGTCACCACGGTAGGCTGGCCCGGCGGGCTTGCGGGAGGCCCGGGTCATAGCTCACGAAAAAGGTCCACTACGAGCCCCTCGGAACGACGCTCGCCCTCGTCTCATGGAACTACTCGTTCCACAACCTCATCTCGCCTATTCTCGCCTCCCTCTTCGCGGGCAACACGGTCGTCGTCAAGTGCTCGGAGCAAGTCGCGTGGTCTTCCTTGTGGTTCATTGGCGGGATCCGAGCGTGTCTCAAGGCTTGTGGGCTGAATGAGGACGTCGTGCAGCTCGTGATTTGCCTGCCGGACGTGGCGGAGACGGTGACGCGCAATCCGCTCGTCAAGCATATCACATGTAAGCTTTGGCCTGTGCATGGTCGTCGTCGGGCTGACGCCAGTCATCGGCAGTGAACCAGTCGGACGCAAGGTGAGCTGGCGGGGAAGGATGAGGGATGGATGGGAGCTAAGACGAGGTCGCGGTGGCCGCTGCGGAGATCATGGTACCCACTTGCATTGAGCTCGGCGGGAAAGACCCGGCGTTCTTGTTGCCGGATGCGAACATCGCCACATGGGCAAACCACCTCATGCGAGGCGTCTAGTGAGACCAGAGTCGACGTCCTGCGTTAGCAAGAGCTGACAATACAGTCAATCTGTATGCCTATGTCAACCCTGATGTCAGCTGCACTGACTCGCAGGCCGGCCAGAACTGTATCGGTATCGAGCTGGTGTTCGTCCACCGGTCATCGTACAAACGCCTCGTCGACACACTTTTACCCCGCATCAAATCCCTTCGCGTCGGCACCGACGTCGGCTCGCTGATCTCCTCCACCCCCATCTCCAAGCTCGAGTCGCTCATCGCCGAGTCGGTCGAACAAGGCGCTACAGTGCTCACCGGTGGGAAGCGGTTCGATCACCCCAAGTACCCCGGCGCGTCATACTTTGAACCGACATTGATCGTCGACGTCAAGATGAACCACGCCGTCGCGCAGAATGAGCTCTTCGCGCCGGTCATGAGCGTTGTGGTATACGATGACGTGGACGAAGCGGTGGGCTGGCTTAATGCTTCACGCTTCGGACTTGGCGCAGGGGTGTACGGCGAGAACAAGCGGGAGTGTAAGCGCGTGGCGGGATTGCTGGAGTGCGGGATGGTCGCGATCAACGAGTGAGCAATCCTGCCTCGCGAAGGTGATGAGACGCTGATGGCAGCTTTGTGAGAACCGCAGTGGCTCAATCAAGGACATACTGACGCATAGGGTGTGTTCTACCTGAACCAGGCCGCGCCGTTCGGAGGCGTCAAGGCCAGTGGGCATGGCCGATTTGGCAAGTTTGCAATTCCCACTTTTGAGCCGAGCTGATCCGCAGCCGGCGAAGAAGGCCTGCGGTCTTTGTGTTACCCCAAGACCATCAGCGAAGATCGGCTGTTCGCCTACATCCGGACCAGCATACCCCGAGCCGTCGGTGAGTGGCCACCGAGCTTACGGGACTTGTGCCATCTGCCGAGCGTCTGAATTAATACTTCAGACTTCCCATTACCAGCTCAAGAGATCTACTGGGGCTTCTTGCAAGGCCTGGTCCGGCTCGCGCATGGACGGCCTGTCCAGCGGATACTGGGCCTGGGACAGCTCGTCCGAGCCGCCCTGCGAGCGTAGGATGGCATTATATCATGGCATTGCAGGATGGATGGATCGGGTATATGATCTGCGTGGTATCTTCTTGCGTGCCCTCGCCTGGCCGGATCGTTCGAACCCCGTTGTCTCCGCGGGACCGTGCAGGTCTGACAACCAAGCTCTCACGTCCTCCGGGTGTAGTACGCAAAGTTGTTGGTCGCGTCCGTACATGTCTCGTCGGCCCCTGGCGTCGCATTGCAGTAGCACGTGATGGTCGTGTCGGTGTTGCCGATTGCTAAGGAGCTCGCGGAGGTGGTGCAGAAGGTGGCGCAGTCGTCGATTGCGTTCTGGCGTTGCGCGTCGGTCCGGTACGAGGTGATCCCGTATCGGGCGGGGTTGTCAAGGGTGTCTGTGGTGCATCCTGTTCCGCAGGCTGTGGGTGAGCTCTGGGCTTGTGTACGGTTCGGTGGGCTGCGAGGGTGTCGAGTGGGATCACATAGGGTCTTGAGTGGGATCACATTGGGCACGTTGAGAATAGCTTCTCGCCCTGCGGGCTGGAAGGTGGAGGTGGAGACTCGGCAAGACGAGCGGGCTGGGACGAGATGGAGTGACATTTTGCGATTGGGGGGAAGGAAGCGCTCCAGAAGGAAGGTGAACAGAGAGGGATGGTCGTGTGCACTCACTGGCTCCGTCGGTGCATGTCTGGAAGACAAAGGTGTCCGTCGAGGTCCGGGCTGGAGCATCGCTGAAGCGCGGCTGCAGAGCTTTACCATTAGCCTGGGCTGCTCGATGAGGTGACTCAGTGGCTAGAGCGCGCAGACTCACCCCGCTTCTCTGTCCACAGGTTGCTTGGCGCATTCAACGGCAGACCACTACTTGTAAGCCTTGGCATTGGCTGGTAGCAGGTCAGTCTGCTCACCGCTGGATCCGCTCCGAGTTGGTGAGGGCCGCGGATGGGCTTGCGGCCGGGGAAGCCGGGTCGGCGTCAGCGAGCGGCGCCTGAACAGCCGCAATGGCTGGCCAGTAGACGATCCGAGCGACGGATGGCGCTTCAGACCCAGACCCAGACACAGACACAGACCCGACGCCCGCGCCGAGAGCTTCGGGGGACTCGTCGAGTGAGTGGGTGGGGGTTGCTTTCGGGTCGAGTGGAAGAGCCGAAACGGCGGCGAGACTGCCGAGCGCAGAGAGGTAGTAGAAGAGCTGCATGGCGGCGGTGAGGTTCAGTGTCTTGGATCAGGGCAGAGCGTGACGGGGGACGAGTCGAAGAGCCTTGTTGGTGGAAGTAACAGTTATGGATGTTTGTTTGTCCAGCTCCGGTACTTGTGCACCGCAACGCTGGCTCAGGGCAATGAGCTCCGGAGGACATCGCCGGCAGTGACGACCAAGTACACATGGTGCTAGTGTGCTCGATGATGTCAACACTGGATGCATACACCGACTGTCCGCTGGCAAACATCAGGACGAAGCGAGCCGGGGATGCTGTGTGGTCTGTCCATTGAGCAAAAACAACAGACCTCCACACTGGCCTGGTGTGGTGCTCCGGCACCGGCTGGGACCGACCGGGCTGCACGTGCTGCCTGTGGCGTTTTCCTGGAGTGGTTGTTTGTTTGCGGGTGGGGTGATGTCTCCACGGCTGTCAATTGCCGGCAGCGGCTGCGAGACGCCGGGCAGAGAGAGACATGGGGTGTCATGTCAGGCAGGAGAGCGCCAGAGAGGAGCACCGAGGGGAAGAGAGATGTACTGTGGACTGAAAACGCAATGCTGGCGGTCATCCCCGTGATGCTGATGCGAAGTCTAGGCACTGCTCTCTCACGGCGACTTACTCCCGCAGGACAACGTTCAGGTCACATGGGACTTGCTCTACGGAAGCCATCCGCTAAAACCCTGCCATAACCTCATTGACGACAGCATGCACCGCCGGATCGATGGAACAAAGCAATATGAAACGCTGCACCCATATGAAACGAGCCAAATTGTCCGAAAGGGAGTAGGGTCGGCAGAGAATTGATTTACCCTGAGCTAGACTGCGGCCCAAAGCGCACTACCGCAAAGTTACGACTACGCTTGCGATAGCTCCCTCTTCTTTCCCATCAGCACCGCAAGAGCACCGTTGCTCCGCTCGCTACCCTCCTTCCACCCGCGAGGAACGAGGGTGAGTATGCACCCGGACCACAGCTATGCACTGCTCTTTTCGCCATTTACTCTTGGTATCCTTCTCTCACCCGTCCCGAAGAGCGCTTTGACCTCTGATCTCGTTTCCAGCGCTTTATTGTTCGGTACACGCCCAGCCGGGAGATCTGCGCTCCTGCTCGAGCGCACGGAACAACGCTCGAGCCCCGCGACGATCCGCCATTGGGATCATTGCGCAGATTCCGGACGTCTGCAGCTGGCTCACCGGCAGTCTAGCCCCTGCCTCAGCCGCACTTGAGCACACTCAACTCAATCTGCTCTCGCGGGTGTACATAAAAAGCAGCGCATCCGCACCACCGCGACGATCCCCTTCGAACTCGACATGCCGCTCTTCATCCCCACCTTGATCTTCGCGATCTCGCTCTCGCTCTTACCGTCGACGGAGCCGGTACCCACGGACGAGGATTACTTGAAGGAGGAGCATGGAGCGTATCTCAAGGCGAAGAGATGTCATCAGGAGCCGAGAAACAATGTGAAGGGACTGGGACTGGAACCGAGTGAACGGTGGGAGGAGCGGCGACTGGCCAGTGCTCCATTTCTGACGTCCCCAAGCTCAGATGGCGTTACACGGTGGGGCCAGCTGCCGAAGAGGACGAAGGGGCATGAGGCCGAGGATGGGACGGCGCAGCGACAACTCGCGGTGGTGCGTGTTCGTATGCCTCATACTGCGCTGAATGGTGGCTGACAACCAGGCGCTGAAGCGACGGGAAAGTGTCACTCGAAGGCGATGCACATCGATGCCGCCCATACCCCACACATACGCCTCCTCGTGGACCGGCTCTACCTCTCCGACGCTCTCCATGTCGTCACATTCTTCGCCCACCCCGATCACTCGATGAACTGTCTCCATCAGCGACACAACCGCACCCGTACTTAATTTGTAGCATACTGGGCACGATATCATGATATCACGAAGATGAATGTCATTGATCATGCCGAGGCCGCGCTCAACAGCGCGTAGCTGGCTTTCTTGGCTGGATGAGTCTGGAGACGCTTTGTCGAGGGCCTGACCCGTTTTCACACACCGCAGATACTGGCATCGCTGCCTAGGCCTGCCTTTACTACACCTCTTGCGAGCCGGGCCACTGCCTCGAGCTGTCAGCCGGGGACATCTGCTCGGATGACACAATGGGCGGAGTGTGGTCAGGGTGGTGCCTCGACAGTCACAGTCACCATGCATGACAGGTCTTCCCGCCTCGTAGTTGCATCGTACCATCGGCCGCAGGAGGTCACACATTGTGCCGACAGCGACATACGCGTACTCGTTCCGGCAGAGCTAGAATGGGCGGGCTCTCGCGGCGAAGTCGCCGCGATCAGCATGGCCGACGGCGATCTCTCGGCACGACGTGTAACTCGTATTCTCGCACGACAGACCGTGCATTGTATTTTCAACTCTCCTTCACGAGTCATGTCCAAGATCATTATCACAGGAGCAACAGGCAACGGTCCGTCCACCTGCGGTCCTGAACAGGCCAACCGCTGATGCAGCAGCGGGGAGTGCAACCCTGTCCGCGGCTCTGGCTTCTCCAGACATCTCTGGCGTCACGGTCATCTCCCGCCGGGCGCCGCCCCTCACGCACCCGAAGCTCAAGACCATCCTGCTGCCGTCCTCGGAGCATTCTGGGACATTTGAGAAGCTGCCTCCATCCATCTTGGACGCGGTGAGGGACCATCAGGGCGTGATCTGGGCGCTGGGGGTCTCGAGCACTCAAGTCAAAGGGCCGGAATACGTCAAGTGCGCGATACCCTCGTTATGCACCCGTGGATGCTTGTGCTCACGGTAGGATCACGCATGACTACGCCATGGCGTCAGCCGACGAGTTCAAGAGCCTCGGCTCGCCGTCCAGGCCCTTCCGGTTCGTGTACATGTCGGGCGGAGGGGCGCGGCAGGACGGGAAAGCAATGCAGGAATGGGCCAACGTAAAGGGCCAGACGGAGAAAGACCTCAAGGCGCAGGAGACCGAGTCGTTCCAGGTCTTGTCGGTCAGGCCGGGGGGTATCATGCCCACTGCGGAAGTACGTTGACGTCCTCTTCATGCATTGGAACGACCGCACAGGCGTACAGACGCTAGCGCTCACGGCAGCACTACCCGAACCTGCCGAGGATGTGGCGGTGGGGCCTGCATCCGATCGGTCGCGTGCTGCAAGTGATCTACCCGCCGATCATGATCGAGTCGTCGCAGCTCGGCAAGGCGTGCGTCGAGCTCGTCCTGGGCCGGGGGCCGTGGGACCAGGCCGGCCCCGAGGGGGTGTTGGAGAACGATGTGTTGCGTAAGATGTGACATGTAGGCTGTAGCCGATCGGATATGTGATACACCCGCAGATCGGCGCGGAGAAAAGGCTGGTTGCGTTTGGGCTTCAGGTTCACCTACCTCATTTACATCATCACTCTGCCACATTAATAACAATTGTACATACCACGACCGCCATGCAGTGCAGCACGAGGACCCTCCTGCGCAGCACAGCGACGCAGACATGTCGGCGCCGAGCGCCCATCCGCGTCCAGGCGTCCCGGCCGCTCTTCTCGCTGTCGGACATCTCAAAACTCGCGGGCATGTCGGCGCAGCCTGGGACGGCT
>CAUG01000148.1:0-40954 GCA_000442785.1 Papiliotrema flavescens NRRL Y-50378
ACTGAACACCCAACTCGGCTGACCCTCCCTGACCGACAGCGGTGAGGAATGGTAGGACGAATCGCGGCCGAGGAACCATCGTTCATGGTCAATGTACCAGCGGTGCGATGGCAGCACAAGGTCTGTCTGGCAGCCCACTCGAGAAGCCTCCTCGGGTTTTTGAATGGCTGATGAGACTTGATTCTGATCCACCGGAAGATGTAGGAAGTGACAAGGCTACTCACCGCTGCGCCGCAAGCGTACTGAGTGAGCCCCGTGCCCCCTTTTCCTGCGCCTGTCGGTCATCGCCAAGCCGGCGGGAAGCCGTCATTAGGACGTTGATCGAAACAAAACGAGATATGTGCTAGGTAACTCACCGCGTGCGGGCTTTGTCTATCGGCTCTCGGTGATCTCTGATCGTCAGGATTATACTCGCTCGGCATGTCATGCCACTCACACATGCTTAGTGCTGACCACGTTAGCACACGGACTGTTCAGCACATCGGAGTGCACAGTCCACGTCCGATTGTGAGGAATGTCTGCCGGTCAGCTGAATTCCAATCGGTTCCTCGCCGCAGAGCCGAGCGCGATCATGAACGATATTAGACAAGCTACGCGTCAGTTAGTGCACTAGGAGCCCGCACCATCCTGAATTTCTTAACCCTTGATCTGCATCCCAGACAATCGCTGATGCCCGAAGACGGTCTTGCGTCGCCTCATGAAGTCTCTTGCCGCCGACCCGATTCAGAAGCCAGCCACGCCAGTCCGTTTTCAAGCGCGTGTTCTTCTGGTGATATCAAGTCCGTCCGCTTGCTCATGTCCCGAAGCTGATGTGGGTCGCGTCTCGATGCCTGAGTACCAACGAGCCGCCGTGATAGATGTTCGATGTTTCCTTTGCTCGAGGTCAAGATTTGGAAGCGACGGCAGGCTGGCAACGATTGCTTCAAGGCGATGAAGAGGGAAGGCTGACCGACAGGCGCAAGGAATGAATCACTTGCCTTTGTCAGATCCGCCGCGACTTCCACGCTTGTCCTCGAGATACGCCGGTCTTGGCACCCCTCTGGCAGTCAGCGATGTGCCCAGTCCCGCAGTGCACAGCACGTCTTCCGAGCAATGTACTCCACAGGGAAGGGGTGTATACCACCGGGGCGGGAAGATTATGTTCAAGACGAACGGCCTGGGTATCGCCACTCTCCTCCCACGGCTTGCTCTCTCCGGACTTCCACGTCTCCAACATGGGCACATCGCTGACCAGTACGCAAGTCAACTTTGGAGATGACTTGCCTTGGAGCTGCTCTCGAGATCATGCCGATGTCACCGAAAGCAGGATTTGCGGGTCAAGCACAACGCCTGCGCTTCAGCGATTCTGTATCCCGTGGAAAACCGGAAACCAACCAACACTCACCGTCAGACCGCATGCACGCATCGGCATGATTCGTTCTCGTGACAATCACGATCGCTGAAATCAGGTCAACTGTCTGGAGTCAGCGTTGAGACACCCCAACGGCCCGAGTCAATCAGCGATCTGAGAAGCAGCCTGAAGGGGAGACACGCTTCGTGATACGCCCCAACTTCTATGAGGCTCGTAACAGGTGATGTGAAGCCGACGCCCGCAATAGCGAGGGACAAAAGGAGAGATGATCCAGCAACAGAGTCAAAGTGCGCTGAATGCCGGACCTAGCCTGTACTGTACCCTGACATCCATCCAACCCCTAGTTCGCTCCGGGCGCCGTTTGCATCGTGCGAGGCATCTTGGAGACTACTCACTATACTGGACTAGAGTCTGCCGAGATAGTTTGCGGGTCAGGGCACACTCCTGGCTCGGTTCCGTCACGATTCAAGAAGTCTGGCGTCAGCTTGGAGGGCGATGCGCTTCAACCTAGTCATTTTCCACGTTGAGGAAGCCTATTGCTCGTCGTAAGTCACAGTGGGCCTTGCGCTGCAGGGACGTCTCAGCTCATGCGGTCATTCCCCTACGTGCCCTCCAAGCTGACTGGTGTGACGGGTCATCATGGGAGATGACTCACTCTGTGTATGTTTGTTGATGAGTACGCCTGATTGCGAGTGGCGGTATTTAGCTCTGCGCAGGGCAGAAGAGCCGAATCTGGGGTCAGCTTGGAAGGCGGTACCTCCGCAGATCGCACACACGCCTAAACAGTTCTCCACGGAGTAGGTACACAAAGGAGGGGTGCAAGGTACACCCCAAAGCCGACGCCAGGCGAATACGGAGATCACCTCGGTGATCCTACGTACCGTCCAAGCTGACCCGTGGCGTGCGTCATCTGGGGAGATGACTCACCTTGACATGATGAAGAGGTCAAGTGTATGTGAACGACGGATGAGGCTGTGACCGGGGGAGGATGCCGTTCAGATAAGGACTATGAGTCAGCACACGACGCAGAGGTCATTGAAGAGGGTTCACACGATCGGAGGCGGCCAACGGGACTCACCTGTCACCATGCTTGAGCTCGCAGAGGCTGTGGTCGTCCAGGTGAGTGAATGAAAGGTAGAGAGGGTAAGTGATAGTCGAGAAGAACCGAGCCGAGAAGAGAATGATGGGCCATGGAATGGCTGACGAGGATCAGAGGAGATGAGGCGCAGTCGAGTAGAAGTGAGAATGGAAAGCCGGTGGGGGAGTGAGGACAAAACGAGACGCAACCCCCTTCCTTATGTATGTCAGCACTCCTCGGTGGCCATCGGCCGCCCGGCGACCTTTTGCGTGGATCTCGTGACCAGATGGCCGAGAAGCGTGTGTAACATTAATGTGTGTGGATCGCGCCGAAGGGTCCCCGGGCGGCACGCTACTCAAGACAGAAGCAGATAGGCACGGTGCCTCCCCGCCGAAAGGGCTCGAGAGCGTGACGCGCCCGAGCTACGCCCGTGGCTTGGTGAGTCTCACAATGCCCCCGGAGTGGTGTGCTGTGTGGCATGTGTCAGTAACGCCATGGTTACCGAAGGGTTCCACAGGGTCTAGCCCATCGCCGAGGTCGGTCAGAAGCATCCTGGCGTGTGTGCGACTTCAATGAACACGTCCGTGACCGTAACGAAAGGGGACCTCGACAGGGCGCACGACAGGGCGCAGGAAGCACATCCAAAACTACCGTTATCGGAGGACACACACACACACGGTATAAGTGGGATGTCTGGGTGGTTCTGATTGTGACTTGTAGCCTTCCTCCGCCCTGCGCGCTCATTGTTCGAGGATGCATCCCGCACCAGAGATCACGTCGACCCACTGCTTCGTGCTGATCCAGCCGTGACCAGGCTTGCAACGTACCCTCACCCAGCCCGAACCAACCTGCTGGACTGGCCCGCATCTAAAGTGTCCCGCTCACTTCTGCATAGGGTGCGCGCTGAATTACTTCTTCTTCCCGCCCTTCCTCTTCCGTGCCTTTGCGCCTTCCACTCCGGACCCCACGCCTTTTCCATCCTCCATCCAGCTATCATCCTCTGGCTCCGCTTCGGCGTTCGCCTCTTGCTCCTCCACGTGCTCCGAGACGTGTTGCACGGCGTCGGACGCCTGCCCGTTCGCGACGGCCTTGCGGGCTGCAATGGCGGCGGCAGAGGGCGCCTCAATGGTGTGGTCGAGTTTTTCCTTCTTGTCCTTATCCTCTGCCGGCGCCTCAGTGTACGACCAAAGCAACGGAAGCTCGCCGCGCACGAGCGCAAGAAGGACTGGTCCGAGCGCTGCGTGTCAGCTCGGGACGGCGGCTAGACGCAGGATGCTCACTACACGCGGGCGAGAGATATAACAACGCCGGCTGAGCATGCTTGAACTGGTGCATGACAATCATGGTAGTCGCTAGACCGATGATGTAGCTGACGATGCCCGTCCAGAAGTACAGCCTGCTGAAAGACGAGTACTTGGTGGTGTCCTTGTCCGGATTCCGCTGAACATATCGGTGCATGTCGAAGCGGAGGCAGAGGGCGATGACGAGACCAGGGATGACGATGTCACCGAGGCCGAGCATGGCGAAGTCGGAGGTGGAACCGGGCTTGGGCGCGAGCAGCTTGATCGGCGCGTCGATGCCCTTGGCGACGGTGACCATTACGGGAGTTGCGAAGACCTGCCGTCAGTACGGGCACACGAGGTGACCTATCGTGCCTATGGTGCTCACCCAGAAGATGTCGTAGATGAGCAGCAGCCCGAGAAGGAGGAATGCCGTGAAGAACGAATCGAGCTTGAGCAGAGCAAGAGTAGCGGTACCCAGGGACAGAGCGAGGAGGTTGGACAGGACATAAGGTCGTCCAAGCGGGATGTAGAGAAGCGGAACGGCAATGGAGAAGGGCAAGAGGATCAGAGCGGGCAATGATACCGACTGATGGAAGATCTCTGCCAGTCAGCCCACGTTACGAGCAGCCGGAGTTCGTCCACCCACGCTTAAGGTTGGACGTTATCCGGAAGTGGTACGTCGGCGGCTTGTAAGATGTCAGACGAATGAAGAAGTTGACCAGCGTCGTGAATGTCTGCGCTGTCAGCTTGGCCTGACGTGAGGAAAATAGCCTCGACTAACCGATTGGAATGCGAAGACACCCGCGCCCGAGACTGTCCGTCAGCTCTCCGCGGAAAGGCAACGTTTCGATGGCTGGACTCACAGTACAGTCCCAAGAAGAAGTTGATCCACTCCTTGCCCACATACTTGAGCAGCGCCCACAGGCCCAGCAGTGCGACCGACCCCAATATCGGGAACGCCAATGAATCCGCCCAGCCGAGTACCTCATCGTCTAGTCCCTCATCTTCCTCTTCGTCCTCCGTCAGGATATGCCCCGCAACTTCAGCAGCCTTTTTACGTCTAGCGATGGTTGATGCCGGGGTCTGCACATCAGCGGACGTCCTCCATCTTGGCAGCGCCCGCTTGCGGCGCCGCGAAAGGACATCGATCCATGGCAGACTCACTTTGAGCGATTTGAACGAGCCAATGACAATTGGAGTCAGGGCCTGGAGGCCCAAGGACAAGTATGCGGGTATCAGTGCCCGCTCCGCCATGTTCTGGTGAGGTTCTATGGATTTGATCGCAGTCAAAGGACGGTCCGGGAGGTAGAAATCGAGGTGCAAGGTGGGTCCGGCCAGGCGTCGTGGAGGCGTCGGTCCGTTGTTGTTGTGGCGCGTGGCACAGGCGAGCAGGTCGGGACATTCACGGCATCGCGGCCTGCAGCGTCTCGGTCGCCCATTGACGCGTAACGCCGCGCGCAGTGGTCACGCGCTTGCTTGTGTTCCCCAGCGATGGCCAGAGCGGCCTAGGTCCACCTGCGATACACTCGCCGTGGTTCCCAGCCTCTCGACTTGGGACGGCATCGTCTCCAACGCATGCCCGGCATTCCTGCCGACAACGGAAGAGTCTGGAACGCCTGGCCAGCGTGCACGCAAGCGAACAACCCCGTTTCATGCATCGCTCATTGTCCAACTAGTTCAGGAACACCCGGGATGACGCATGCGAGTGTCGAGAGCCAACAAGGTCAACCGTAGGGACGGCCGGGAAACCCGATGAGCCGAAGCGATTGATCGCCACCTGCCGATCTTGACGACGGATCAAACGCGGAGCTAGCGGAGGTGAATGCCTGATGGATCTATCACAAGACTCTTCCATCACCAATATCACCAATTGCTGCAATCAACCCCTCCAGTCTCTGGGACCTACAAACTGGCCAGCAATAATACGACGGCGCTCCAAGGGTAGCCGCGCGATGACCCGCCGGTCGCTCGCCTGCTGCCAGGACGGGATCGGCCCCACTTTGCTAACCCGAAGTCCCTTTGGCTGACTCTTTGACCTCTAGGGCCGACTTTTAAAGTCACGCCCCGCCGACGGTCCCCGTCCATTCAGCAAGGCACATGGGCAAGTGCGTGCCTTTGACTACCGCATTTTGACGGTCACCGTTCAGTCCACATCCTTGGCGAGTCAGTGCTTAGCCCCAAAGCCAGCCTGTCGACCATCAAACTCAGGGAGGCCGACCATGCGCTGTCCGCTCCTCCTCGGCTGCTTCTCGTCCCGGCCCTGATCTACCTCGGCGGACGCATCTGCACCCCCGGCTCCGTTTCAGAAGACAAAAAACCCCCGCCCGCGCAATCGTCATCTGCTCAACGATTTTGCGCTTCACCATCTCCTACTCTGTCCATCCGATCAAAAGGTGTGTTCTCCTCGCTCTCCCTTATCTCCATAACTGCCAGTGCAATTTAGCTGATGTGTGATCCAGTCAACGCCGGTAGACCCCCCAGCGTTGATCGGCACTGCGGCTACACCCCGCCCGGTGCCTGTCATTCCTTTCTACACCAATTCGTATTCGCAGCGCGCACGCCATCGTCCTCGTCGCGTTGACTGGATTACGAGCTCTTCACTGATCAATCAAATAAAAAAAGTCGATACAGGCCATCAATCGACCCAGACAACAAAAGGCGAATGGTTCGCCCCCGCCACTACCACCCATACTGTCTCGATAGGCTTTGCTCGTGTTCTGTGACGTGCACAGTTGACCGCCGTCCATGTTGGGTTGCTTCCCTTGTTTGAAGTGGCTCAAGATTAGGAGCGACGATGTCGACGTGAGCTGAGACGCGGAATCCTTTGTGCGAATGACCGCTGACTGGATAGCCTGAGCGCCAGCCCTTGTTCCCCCCACCCGACACTGTCATCACCCGTCCACCAGCTCTAGCCCATTTGCCTCGCTACGGCTCGAACGACCACTCGTCTTCGTCTACTTCCCCACACTTTTCTCCACCTCCGACCGCCTCTCGGTCACACCGCGGCTCAGGCGCCAGCGAACGCCGCCGGGAACGCATAGGGAGCATATCCAGGGCAGCTCAGAGGTGAGTGACCAGCTTCGCATAGTCTGCACTACCTCTGTCGACGCCGTCTCGACCCTCACAATATGCCACTAATTCCAGCTGCATGCGTCCGGTAGTGCAGCCAAACTCGCGCTCCTCATCTGCAGCTGCCACACCGCTCCCCACCCGTATATCCTTCTTCGAGCCGCCACACCGCCGTGCCGCCCCAAACCTCGGCCGCTCCATCTCGGAGCCCAGGTCGCTCATAGCGCTCGCCGCGAACGCATCGAACGCCGCGGACACGTCGCCGAAGCCTGACTTTGCGCCACATCAGCTCCCGCCCGCCACGACTTCGGGGCTGCGCGGGCGACCACGCAGCGCAACGGCCATCGATCGCCTGTCCACACTGCACAGCAGCCGAGATTCCTCCTCCGGGGATCTACGGCACGTCACCGGCGCTGCGGGCGACGGGGACCGTGGCAGGAGTCCCGGACCGAGTCGGCTCGGGCGGAGCTCGAGCGCGGGGCTGATGTCCGCTTTGATCCACGCCCAGACCAGTGAATCGTCCGAGGGGAGTGGATTGGGACAGGGCGAAAACGCCACGGAGGCTACGGCAAGGAACATAGGAGGCGCAGGAGAGAATGGACCACGGGCCGTAACCCAGCTGCAGCTCGGGCTTCAGGACCTGTTGAGCCAGGGAACGGTGAGGAGGGGTCAGAGGGGAAGAGCGGTAAAGCCGCGAGCGAGGGCTACAAGATGAGGGGCTCGCCCCGCGTGTATCGTCTATCGATCAAACTCCACTCCAGCCTTAACGCCACGCGCATCGGGACGCTGTCCACTACGATTTCATGTACATTTTACGCCTATCACACGGGTCCGGAGGATTCTCACGACGAAGAACAAGAACAAAGATACGAACTCTCATGATATGCATACCGTACAACGTGGATGGTTCGTGAGGTCGTGAATGTGCAGTCGTCGGCTAACAGCGCTCAGTCGCTGTCGAGCTGAGTCTCGGGAATGACACTCGTGCGGCCTCGTTTGTTTCGTCCCGAGGCGAGCCATCGGCTCTGCCCGTCAGCTCGACCCAGAACAGCCTGAATTGTCAAGCTCACAGGGCCAGCTCCCGCCTGAGTCATCTGCGTCCTGTCCTGGCTCTGTGTCTGGTCATCCGCCTGGTCCTGGCCCTCCTCGCTCTCCATGTCCGATTGTTCATCCACCTCCTCTTCGTTGCGTCCATTCGCACCCTGTCTTCGCCTCTTCTTGTTGCGTCCCGTGAAATCATCTTCCGCCCTCGGCACGGCCTTCTCGCCAATGTAGACGGGCTTGACCTGGTCGTACGAGACAGAACACGAAGGGCAGGTCGCCCGCTTCACGCCGCTCAGGCAGTAGCTGTGGAAGTGGACGTCGCCTGCTGTCAGCGAAGGCGAAGGCCGCCACTTCTAGCACTCACAGTCGCGCGACGCGCAAGCTTTGCCCTGTCCGATCAGCCTGGCCCCACGTCTCAGCTCAGCGGACTCACCGAGAGCAGCATCTTCCGGCAGCGATGGCACTTCTTGATCTTGTCCGTGTACTCCTTGGCGAGGTACGGCTCGAGCTCGATTAGGCCCCTGGGGGCGATACTGAACCTGCCCCGGCTATCATCAGCTCCGTACATGCTTCACACCTTGACACCACTCACGCCGACTTGGCGAGCCATCCCCGACTGACAAACGCGTTCAGATACGTCTCCCCGACCGACTTGGCGATCTTCGTCTCCTGCTCAGTGGCCAGCCGGAGCGCTTGCATGCGCCCGATCGAGTTGGCCGGGTACGACTCCATGATCTCGCTGACCTGCGCATAAGCCCGGGTGCGGGACCCTGCAGACACGCCAGACGAGGTGACCACTCACGACCTCCCGGAAGTAGCCCAGCTGGGCGGGCGTAAAGTCCGAGGCGCTCTCCGAGATCTTGTCCGCCTCAGTGTTGACCTGCCGTCAGAATGATCGTTTCCGAGCCGATGGGTCCGCGCACGAGGACCATGAACCCCTTGCCGTTCTTCGTCTCCTCCCGCCCTCGCTGGATCGTCATCCCGAAGCCGTGCAAGAGATCGTTGATCTCGCTGATGAACCTCTGGAACCCCTCCTTGTCCATCGGATGCGGCGGCCGGTACTGTTCGTCTCCGCCTGAATACATCAGCTGACCATCACGCGCTGTAGCGGGCGGAAGAGGAGAACGCGGCCAGACGCACCTCGCACGGCATTGACAGCCCGGCGATACAGCTCCAGCCCGACTTCATCTCGCGCAAACCGGCGCGCCAGCATCGTCTGGATGAAGACCCGATGAAGATCGGTTGCGCGGGTCGCCATGGCTGTGCGCTCTGCACTAGGTGACTTGAGGACGATGGCAAGGAATGATCAGAGTACGCTTCACCATTGACTTTCCGTGGACCGCGTCTTGATGTCGGTTGACGCGACTTCCGATCGTCACGTGATTAAGCTTTCTGTCGTTACCGATGTTCCGCGTCTGGTCGTTTGGAAGAGTCTTTAGAAACGGCTTCAATCATACGCCCACTCGTACGTAGCAAGGTTGGTCATCAATATCATGATGCAGGTGTGTACGCATGTATGTTCAAAAGACCCAATGCCCGTATCTGCGAGACTACTTTTAGGTATCAGAACACATTACTGCCGGAACCAGTCCGCGTGCCATCTCGTTATTTTCTAGCCTTATCTTCCACTTTCCTCACAGTGACAACCGGACCGCCGACACCGCTCTACCGCCGCGATGCCGTGTCCTTCCAGTCCCACTCGGTCGTGTCGTACTCCGAGCTCGAGCTCTCCTCGCGCATGTATCCGTCGTCCTCCTCGAAGCTCGATCGCTCTATCGTCTTTGATATCCGCGATACGTGGTCGGGCGAGGCAGTGAGTTGACGGTCAACGGTGACTTGCTCATACGGCGGCGGAGCGGTCGGTTCCTGGTATGATCGATCGCGTTCCCGCCTGGAACGGCGCATCGGCAGTTGCGAAGCTTCCGAGGCGGTTCGTCCGCGTCGCGAAGGCGCGGCGGGCTGGAACAGCGCCGGCACAAAGTACAGCAGACCTTGGCGCCGGCGGTTACCCCGTCTGTCTCCAGGTAGCAGGGTGGCCGGAGCAGCAAGGATGAGGTTGCCGGCACGGCGTAATGCGCTGCGGATATCGGTGGGCAATTGATTCGACTGGAAGGCCTCGAGTGTAGGCGGCGAGAACGGCTGTGAGGCGTGCGAGCCAGTCGGGGTCGATGTGCCGGAATGCGTGGGGAGGATGGACAACAAGTGATACTCCCTCGATGAGCCGGTGGCCTTCAAGTAGACCAATCGAGCGATACCGAGGATGATAACCACCGCGCCGAGGTACATGAGCTTGGTGCCCCATGCTCCGAGGAACGTGACGAAACCCGCATCGTCGGCATGCCATGACGAGCCGTAGAAGTGAGCGAAGAACGAGTGCGGGACCGATGCGGCAGGCACGTTCTTGCCGTAGAGTGATTTGGGCAAGATGCGAACTTCGGCGCGTGGGTGCGTATCGGTGATCGGGTGCGCGTTCGAGTAAATCGCATACTGCGCCGAAAGGAACATGGGTCCTGTCGAGAACATGACTGTCGGGTAGTTGCTGAACCACGAATGATCCCAGGCCGGAAGGGCGTGGACCGTGTGGTCCATGAAAGCCGAGTTCTTAGCCGAGAAGACCAGGTCATTCGACACGCCAACGGGCTTGGTGATGGGCAGGATCGTATCCCAATCACCCTGCAAGAGAGGGTCAAGACGGCGACGGCAGCCAATGTCGAGATCCATGTAAATGCCGCCGAAGTGGTGCAGCACAAAGTAGCGGATAGAGTCGGCGCGTTGGATCGGGTACTCGTACGAATCGAACATGTGCAGGTGGTGCGGGTAATACGTCTTGACAAAGTCTCGCGACGTCTCGTCCGTCCACAACATGTACTCGCTACGGTCAGCTTACATCTGACGGTACTCTGTCTGCTCGACTCACTAGTCAGGCATGCCCTCCCGGCACTCCTTCCAGGCTTTGCGCCATTTCTCGGGCAAGTGGTCGTCTTTCCATGTTTGATGAATTAGCCTCGGGATGGTCTCGCCGTTTCTAGCATGAGCAGGGCGCATGAGAACCAGTGCTGGTCGAAACGTACCTCTCCGTGACATTGTTCAAACGCGCCCAATCATGCGTGCCCTCAACATGCCCATCCCAGTCCTTCTGCATCCAGTATCCGCCCGATCCCTCTCCGTCAACGTCCCACTCGCTCTCGTTTGCGGGCTTGACATAGTCATCCATGTCGTCCATCTCCACCTGTCGCCGATGGCTCTGCGCCGACTTTGGCGGACTATACCGCAGCGGGCCGATGGAATCCAATGGCCGCCATGGTACCTCCTCCTCCGTCAAGTACGCCGCTGCTGGGATGGCGAGCCAGTAAGACACGCTCGACAGAACGACCACCGTACCGATCAGGAACAGCGTCAAGACGATCAACAGTCCGATGACAATCTTCTTTGAGCGCGATCCGCTCGACTGGCTCGTCGCTCGGATCGACAACGACATTGTCCGTGCACGCCTGCGGGGCTGCGGACGCGCGCGCGAGGACGAGGAAGAAGCAGACAGCAGATGCTGTGCAGCGTCGTCTCGATGCGTCGAGATTGATACGCGACGGCGGTAGACGCGATCCTCTTTGCTTGTGGGCTCGACTATTCGGGGTAAGACGTGGCGGGTATGCGCAGTGTTGTCTTCATGAGGCTGCGGGTATGGCGAGGGGGTATCAAACACAACCGATGTCTTTCTTTTAGGGCGGGGAGGGGTCAGAGGCGGCGAGGGCGGTGTGTTCGAGGCCTGAGAAGCGTCGTTGTTGTATTTATCAAACGCGGCAACACGCGGTGGCCGTGTGGATGAACCGGCGACCGAAGCGGACGGGGAGGCCGACGGCGACGATGACGACGGCGAGGCGGATGCAGAGGTAGAGGGTATTATGGTGGAGGGTGGGTAGTGTGCAAAACGGTCATGCGTATGGGTATGTCGATCTTGGTCCACCTCGTCGTCACTGGCACTGGCAACAAGTCTGCGGCCAGCGCTGTTGCCGTGCCCTCCTCCTGTACCCCGCCTGGAAGGTATTTTG
This sequence comes from Papiliotrema flavescens NRRL Y-50378, assembly GCA_000442785.1. Lineage (NCBI taxonomy): Eukaryota > Fungi > Basidiomycota > Tremellomycetes > Tremellales > Rhynchogastremaceae > Papiliotrema > Papiliotrema flavescens. Next base: position 11,872 of record CAUG01000148.1, read on the forward strand.
GATATTGTGGGCCCGGGCGGGCGGTGAGGGCGAGAGAGAGGGTCGGGGCGGTCGAGAGTGGTAATTGCTCTGGGCGCAAGGGGAACAGCCGAGGGCCAAGCCGGATGGATGGATGAACTGCGGTATTTGATAGGACGGACGTTTCTCCGGTGAACGAGCGAATTCTGGGCGTGTGCTTGCCGGATGGACGGTCTGACGGGCGGGCTTAGCTGACCGGCGACCGGGCGAGGGTCACTGCAAGGCAAGCGTGCGTGTGAGAGAGCGTGCGTGTTGACGTGCGATCGCCCAGGTAAGGATTATAATTGGGGGCGGCGTCACGTTATATGGGTTGGGTCGGGGAACAAGAGCAGCCAGAGCAGACTGGCGACGGCACGGGGACGCAGCAAGACGGGCTCAGGAGGAATGGATAGGATCCCAGTGGATAGAGGTGCAGATGCCCTGTGCTCTGACATTCGCCCCTGACTTTGCAAAACCAGAGCTCAGGCTCAGGGCTGTCGCAGGCAGAGCAAGCAGGCAGATCATAGGGCCGTGCGCGGCGCGCAGTCGCGGCAGAAGCAGGGGGGTTGAGGCTTACCGCTTTGGGCCCCGTTCCTGGGTCACGCTAGTCACTCGTTGATTGCTCCCGCTGCCCTTGAAACTGGGGGGCCGTGTTTACATGTTTTGGCATGCACCACATCGGGCGTTTGAAGACCGGGTGTATCATGAGCGCGTCATGGCTCGTGCGTTTTCGTCCTCCCGCGCGTGTGTAGTCGAATTTTCACCCGTCAGCCCGCGTTGCCATGTCAGAACGACGCCTTGTAGCTGAGGCCGCTGGATACCAGCACGTCCAGATGCCGCTCGCTGCGTGCTCGGCCGCCGATAAACACAGATCTGGGCGCTACTCAGGGCTGAATACCGCATCCCGGCGCCGACCAACACGAGTCCAGGGCAGAGCGCTACTCCACCTTTTCACTCCACAAGCTCGTGACACACGCCCTGAACAGATGCACCGCTTCTTTTTTCGTCTCCCCAACATCCACCCTCGTTCTTAATTAGCACCTCACACGAGCTGATACGCTCGCTTACAAGCCAGCGCGGGTGAGGCGCCCGGCGCAGTAGAGACGGAATCCGAAGTGAAGCTTGTGGCGTTGTATCAGGCGACACGGATGAAACAGCCGTTTCAAACGCGGTAACCGGGTGTGAGGCAGTTTCATGCGCCGTCGCAACCGTGTGTGCCGCCCCGTCCGATCTTGGCGTGAGCGACATGTACATCGCGCGGGACGCCATCGCGACGAGGCAGTAGAGTAACTTGGATGTGGACGAGTCTCCTTGGCTCGTTGCGAGACGATGCTTGTCGTCTTATGCACGGTCGCCGTGAAAGTGGCAGTCAAGCTTTTGATCGACGACGATGCCCGCGATGGCCTCAGAGGAGGGGTATATATCTTGATGCACAATGAAGGGCCAGCGCCAGACGGCACTGCAATTAGACAGCGACAGACCCGCCGCTCAAGACGTCTTCGAGGCTCACCCACATCCCTCTGTCCACATCCCAGGTAGTATAACACCCACCATGCGACCCGCAATCATCTTCTCCGCTCTCGCGCTCCTCGCCCCCGTCCTGGCATACGGCCACGGCGACATCCCGGTCAACGTCGCCGTCCGAAGCGATGGGTGAGCTCCATGCGGCGCGCACTCACGGTACCAGCTCACGCGCAGAGAGGGCGTGCATCACTTCTACGAGAAGGACCGGATCGAGCACGAGAAGTGAGGCTCAAACCCCTGGGATGCCACAAGCAGTTGCTGACACAAGACGCGAGCTGGCGAAGCGACAGGACGCCACGGACACCGAGCCAATCTTGGACAAGTACCCCGTCAAGACCGACGCCGATGGCAATGTCATTGCGTTGTTAGTGGATCCATTCCCTGACACGGCAAAGCACGAAGGTACCGGCTGACTAGCAGCGCTGGGCGCCGATGAGATGTTCACATCGATGCAACGGGGCGATGGCAGCAACGCGGCCGGTCCGTATGCGAGTGTTGTAATCCTCTGTTGATGATGCATGCGACATGCTTGGTCTCATGCTGTCTTGCTCTATCGTCTATGGCTTGAGTGTCTGCTACACCGCCGCGCCTGCGCTCCGCCCCAGATGCCTGGAAACCAAAGAGATTATACCAACAGCGGACTGTCGATAGAGCTGATGCCTGACAGTCAACAGCGCTCTCAATCATCTACTCCGAGCCAACATACCGATAGCCACGCCTCCCTCGTCGCTCTCCCTCCCCTTTGTCCGCAACAAGAATCCAGCCTCCCGGTTAACACTCTTTGTCGCCTCCCCGCCGAACAAGCTGACACCGTAAATGCCCAATTCGCTGACCACATCCGCCTTCCTAGCTTTGCTCTCCCCTCCCCGCAACAACCAGTTCGATACACCCTGCGGAGGCGTAATCAGCTCCATGAGAATGTACCCCTCCTTCTTCTCCGGCTCGCCCGGTTCACGGTGTTCCTTCTCCAGCTCCGCGAGCGCTTTGGGGATGTCATCCCTGTACACGTTGTTCCCTCCTCCCTCGCGCTGCGGCTTGAGCACAAACCGCTCTGGCTCGGTACGGATCAAGTCCAGCGCCTCGAGGCCTAGCGGCGTGTTGTCCATCGGCCAGAGCCCGATCCACGTCTTGCGGAGCTTATCCACGTCGGATTGGTTCAGACTGCCTGGTCCGGCTCCGAGCCCGACGTCTGGCCGGTCCGCACCGAGCAGGAAGTCCTCTAACACCCCGGGCTCAGCGAGCACCTGCTGGATCTTCTTCGCCCCTGCGAGCTGCAGCGCCATCGAGGGACACTTGATCGACCGGGACGTTTCGAGCAGGATGCGCGTGCGCCATTCCGAAGAGGTCGGGTAGTCGGTTGGAGTGTAGGCGGACCGGTAGTAGATCACTGCGATCTCGGTGGGCGGAGCGCGGGGTGCAAGTGTGGAAGGAATGAGCAGCTTCTTCGAAGCGCTGTCGACTTGGGCCAAGCTGGCGAGTTCGGAGAAGGTGTGGCGGATGACTCGGATGCCATGTCTGGCGTCAGCTCTAAGTTTGTTGCAAGCCGCTCGGAGGTTGACGTTTGCGCAATGCCTGAAGATCAGGAGAACTCCAGACACTCACGCCTCCAACAGCTCGTACTCGAGCCACCGCTGGTCAAACACGTTCCGTTCCCCATCCTGCACCACAAACAACACGGCCGCATCGTCATTCCCGTAAGCCTTCCAACCGTCCGCCAGACCCGCCGAGAGCTGCCTGAGCGAGTCATTGACCGGGAAGTTGGCGATATCAGCCAGATGCGGCGACACGTCGAAGTATCGCTGCGTCGTCGTGGCGAGGTACCTTGATACGGTCAGCTACATGTTTACACAAAGAGGGCGTGACGCACTTGTGCAGCTCTCCCGCTTTTTGGGACAGTGTGCCAAATGACGAAGATATGGTGTTGAACTCGACCTGCTTGACCTCGAGCGATCCATCTCCGGCCTCGTGCAAGAGATAATCCGACCGGAACAGACCGAGCTGCAGCGGCTATAATGAGCTCGATCCGACCTCGCAGGCTCAAGCAGGCCCGCCAGCAAGGACCCACCTGAACAAGCTCGTCCCGGATACCCTTCCAGCCTCTCCACAGCTCGCCCTGGAAATCGTCTACCTTGGCCACACTCCCTCCCATGACTCTGTCGAGGAACTCCCAGTCGAGCGCTACACGAGCGTACAGCGCATTGTATATCGGCTGTATCTCCCGGACGAGGTCGAACAGGTGTCGCGGAAACGGCGTGGGGAAGAGCGAGAGCGGCGCGGAGATGGTCGACGTGGGCGGGAAGGTGGGGTTGGGCGGGAGGTACGTCAGGCCGTGGCTGAAGGCGTAGGTCGTCGCGAGGAGAAGGAGGTGCGACTGCTGCTCCTCCGTCAGCGTCGGCGGCCAGGCAGGCAGCGAGGATGACATGGTCGGCGAATGACACTAGCAGACACTCGAGCGGTCCTCTATGAACATATGCAGCTTGACAACAGGCGACAAAAACAAGACGGAAAGCAGAGCAAGCGTGAAGGCGTTCGGGTATATGGTGAATAAGCACGCCTTGAAAGTGACTCTGGCCCGTTCCCGAAAGTAAGCGACGGGGCGGCCTTGTCCGATGACGCCGATGATTGACTGATTCAGTCGGCCTCGTCGGGCTTCCTGCGATTATGTCGCTGCCCTCCACCTCGAACGACTCGGACCTGCAGCCCCCGAGAATAGTCGCCAGTGGACGACGCCTTGCTCAATTAATCCTCCGACACATGTCCCGCTGCCGCCTCGAAAAATAGGCAAAACCCGGGACACTATCACCACTTCTAATCCCTCCACCGTTCGTCCGGGCATACAGCGCTGGGCACCCAGAACCCGTACGTGCAACTATTTCAACAAGGTGCACGTCGTCGCGGCGGGATGCTTTGCATCGGGTATACAGGGGTAGAGGGTATATACGCATCCAGGTATATACTCGGGTCACTGGGACCAAGATGTCTTTGTCTTATACGACCGTAAGGAGCCAATGACATTGTCGTACGTAAAATATAGTTCGCTTGGAACGTAAAGGAGGGTCCATCTAGGTGTCGTTATTCTTCGCTACTTACTCGTAGCCGCCCGCGCCAGTGACGATAAGCTGGCCATAGGCCGCAACGAGACCGTTGATGGCGACGAGGTTGCCCTGCGTCGAGCTCTGTACGTTTGCGGGCGTGGAGCCGGCGCTTGAGCTGGCGGCGGCAGACGCGGAGAGGGAAGTCGAAGTCGATGTCGAGTTGTCCGTGGCGACGATGGCGAAAGGATTTGTCGTGTTCGATGCGGCGGCGGAGGAGGAAGGGGCAAGCGAGATGCTGCTCCAGGTGGACGTCGAGCTGGACGAAGGCGAAGGCGAAGCGGAGGGCGACGGCTCGACCCAAGTTGAGGTCGATGTCGGGGCGACCCAGGTAGAGGTGGACGTGGACGGGGGAGGAGTCCAGGTCGAAGTGGGGGGAGGAGCCGCCGAGCTGGGGGGCGGTGTCCAAGCGGGCGAGGGCGCAACCCATGTTGATGTGGTCGGATCAGGAGCGGGGGCGTCACCTTCGAACCACCAAGTGAGCTGAATGACACCCGCAGATTCGTCGGCAAATCGCGTGAAAAGCTTTTAGATTAGCGTCCAGCCCACTTCGGAAACGTCGTAAGACTACTCACTCCCCGAGAGAGGTCGAGGCCACCGTACGGGCAAGTAGGGCACTCGTCTGCAGATCAACCACCGCCTCTCAAATATCGAGCCGTGGATCGCAACATACCCATGATGGTTACTCCGCCGACGGTGACACCATTGCATTGGATGGTAATCTTCTTGAAGCATTGCGGGCCCGGGTCTGGAGTCAGTAAACATCCGGCACTTCTCTTGTCCGGCATGGCACTCACAACCACCACCATACTGGTCACTGTCTGACTGTCAGCCCGAGGGAGTTTTCAATCTTCTCTGTCACTCACTAAGGGCAACCATATAGTCTCCTGGGCTCGAGTACTGACCACAAGCACCAAGGCCAACATCGTAAAACGTTCCCCGTCCGTTGAAGGCGCGCTTGCTGAGGGCGTGGGTAGAGTTCCCAGCGTCGCGCTCCTCGATGTGTCGTTCGGCATGCTGATGACGCCTCTTTTGCCGAGAGTGCGGGCCAGCAAGGGCCGAAGCGGAAAGGGCGAGGGCGAGGAGGGTGAATCGAGTAAGGCCGAGCATGTTGATGTCTACCTATACGGAAATGGTGTCGGTGGTGGTGGGAGGGCGGTAGACAATGGAAGTCTGCGCTATTGCTCGGCTAGAGTGCACGCGAGGGATGTCAACGAGTGTGAGGTGTCGGGTAGACGAGTGTGTGAGGTGATCAGAGCGTCGAAGTGTTGATGTCGAGGTTGCAGCAAAGAACGTCGAAGCCTTTGTCGGGATCAAGCGGAGTGTCGGTGGGACCGGTGCAGTGGAACTAGGTGGTGAATGAGCGTAGGCTGAGAGAGCGTGCTTTGGCGTTTGGTATCGAAAGGAGGGTAGGCGAGGGGTCAAGTGTCGATGATGGTGAAAGGATGTCTTGATGGCGACGACGACGGGTGAAAAAGGGTCCAAAGGATGGTCGGCGGTCGGGCGGAGCTGGGTTGGAACGAGGGTGGGGTGCGAGCAAGGGGTCAGTGAGCGAACAATGATGCAAGAATCAACGATTGTCTAGGCAAGCAGGTCAATGTGTGGGATGGGGTCGGTGCAGTGCAGTGCATGCCCATGGCTGTGCCTTCCTTCTTCCACCTGCAGCGACCGTGTCACCGTTCGCATCGCTCGACCCTTTTGATGATGAAGCGGCATGCCCCTTTTGACGAGCCGTGTCTTGTTTCTCTCTTGTTTAGCGTGCGCCGAGCCGTCAGCCAGATGGGCTACGTTACAAAATAAACAAAACCCCTGAGAATCAAACAAACACACGTTTCACCGACATCACTACCAGATCGGGAAAGGGGGCGCGCATGCTCCCTGCCGCTCAGGCCGGTCCCGGCCGCTTGGACCGGCAACCAACCCGTGTGGCGCATTGCAGACTGCCCTCGTTTCTCATCCCCTCACCCTCGATCTCACCTCATCCGCCACCATATTGCGCAACAGACTCTACCATCCTCATTCTTCCTTCTGGCGACATAGAATCGCGAACAATGCAGCTGAAGCCGGCTGGACATCGGGTTCGTTCGCATTCTGCAGTACTTCTTGCTCCTACACGTCCTACACGTCTAAAGAGTCTATCAAAACAGAAATGTCCTCTTGTTCTCCTACAACGGGTTATGAAATAATACTGACGGGTGAAAGAGGAGAAGGAGGCATCGCTACCAAAAGCAAACCGCCCTAAGCTTGACCCGTCGCCGCGGACTTGGCTTTGGATCCTCGACGACCTTTGATTGAGCCGTTGTCGTGTACGCCCATGTGACGCTTTAGCTGATCCGGCCTGGGGAAGCGCTTGTCACAGCCGGGGAACGAGCACGCAAAAGGCCTTTCGCCAGTGTCTACAGGTCAGCTGGGTGCCCCGAAGCTGTTATAGAATTGAGAACGGCAACGCACGAGTGCGGATATGCTTGGTCAAATTGGATGCCTCGACAAAGCCCCTGCCCGTCAGCAACGAGCTGAGCATCTTGCAGCACAACGGCCACTTACTTGCTACAATGCGGGCAGACAAAGGGTTTCTCGCCATTGTGAGTCCGCTGCTGTCAGTCCTGATCACAGCGAGCTGCGCCGTAAGGCCACGAGACTCGTACCATATGGATCGTGAGCGAGCTCGAGATGGCAAACGTCTTGCCGCAACCGGGATGCTCGCACTTGAACGGTTCTGCTGTCAGCCAGGGCATGACGCTAGATGGTTGACTCACTCTCTTGAGCGTGACGACGCATGTGCGCAGCCAGCGGAGCCGCTTCGCCAAAGGCTTGCTCGCATACCGGACAGACGAAAGGCCTGTGACCAGTATGGCTCTGCAAATGGCGAAGCACTTTTTGCCTCGACCGGAAAGTCCTGTCGCAGCCGTCCCAGTGGCAGGTATACGAATCCTTGCCCTTGCCAACGTGACAGTCTGACAAGTGCGCCATGAGCGAAGCGGGATCGGGGAACGGTTCCGGATTGGTACAGCCCGGCCACATGCAGATTAGTTGCTTCATGGGCGGAGGTGAAGGCGACTGGTGCGTCGACGATGGTGTGGGCAGGTGAACGTGGTGGTGATGCGAATGGAGCCGATCGTGCGCTTGCGTAACGGCGGTCTGAGATGTCTGCGCAAGGGGCATTTGGGCATCCCATCCTAGAATCGCGCCGGGTACGCCGAGGTGCTCTTCAAGGACGTGCCTAAGCATCGTTTGCGGGCTAAAAGGTTCCCCTGTGGCGGACGTGTGCGGGTGACCCCCGATCGGGTGAGCGGGCATGTGCGAGTGCGTCGGACATGCCTCCGGCGCCGGGGCAGTACATTCCGGTAATGGCAGGCAATCGTCCCACAGACAATTGAGCAATTCTTGTCCCGCCAGATTCTCGAACGGATTCGGCGCGAATGCGTTTGCAAGCGGGTCTGATACGGAGCCCGACATGGGGTTGAACGTTTGCATCGTGCCAGGCATCATCGTTGTCGGCTGGGCCGGCGCCATCGACTGGAGAATGGCTTGTTGCTGTTGTTGTCGCTGCTGCTGCTGTAGCTGCTGTCGTTGTTGATCTTGTTGTTGTTGCTGTTGTTGCTGCTGGTGTTGTTGTATCTGTTGTTGTTGCTGGCTTTGGTGATCTTGCGTCGACTGGTCGTTGAGGAAACCGGGCGCGCCGAGGTGATCCGTCGCGACATGCCCAAGCAGATCCGGCATCGAAGTAAAGACCTGGTGGCAATTTTGCCAATGACAAACGTGGGTCGGGATCATCGAGCTCGTGATGCTGGCCATCGCCTGCTGCGTCTGCGGCAGCTGTGTGATCGGCGACGTGATGCTGTTGGGCGTGAAATTGGTCGGGTTCCATGCCGTGTTCGGGTCCGCATATACCGGCGTATTGTGCGGGGTCTGCACAGTGGAGCTCGCCGCCATAGTCTGGTGCGAGTGATGATGTTGGTGATGGGCTATCGTGTGCTGGTGATCCGGCGGCCCGGGGTGTGTAGGCTGATTGCAGTCTAGCTGACTACAGCATTCAAGCTGGACCGTCAGCGCCAAGACATACATGGTCTGTGTCAGGAACGCAGGGCCAGAAGTTCGACTTACATATTGCTGGATGGCGTGACAGCCCTCCTTTGTACATGCCCAAGCCTCGAGTTCCTCCAGACCACAGTCCTGACACTCGGTGCCACTCGTATGGTTGCACCCATTTGTTGGCGGCACGCAAGTGGGATCGGCGCAGCACTCCACCTGATCCTTGCAATCTTGGTCTTCGCACGCGAATAAGTCGAGCTGGGGCGTGGTCGAGGCGGAGCCCGGCATTGACGACATGGCTGACGGAAGCAGGCTGGCTTGAAAGGTACCTGAGCTGCCGGTGTTGCCGATAGGAGGGGTGGGCAGGACCATCGGCGACGCTGTCGTAGACGGTCCAGCCGAGGTCGACGCGGCGTGGTCCATATCGCAGCAAATGAACGGGTTGCCCCAGGGATCATCGTGCGTCAACGCCGGCGCAAGGCTCCCGTTGTTGCCTTGACCGTGGGTGTGTCCGTGGCCGTGCGAGCACTCGAGCGAGTGTCTGTGGCCTTGTCCCGCCATCATTGCAAGGTGCGATCGAGTGTGATTTCAAGACGACAGTATCGGATCAACTTTCCAGGTCTCGGACTTTTCCGTCGTTGGGCCAATGTGAACGGAACAAGCGCTTGCTCAGCAGATGTCGAAATCCTGTCGACGGCTCATCGCGGTATGGCGAGCCCCACAATACGAATGTTCTCTCGGACTCGCGTCCCTAGTTGGTCGGGTCTGTTGGGTGGGTGCGCGCGGCCCGCGGCGTGGTCAATGTCGTGCGTGAGATGGAAGCTGTACGGGTTGGAAACGATGAGAAGTGGATTCGACGGTCACAGAGTCTGTTCATGTCACCAGAACGAGGACCCCAACGGTCAGGACGTCAAAACAGCTCCTCACGTGGGGAGGCGCCTATGACCAGCCAATGTTTATAGGCATGCCATGATCTCGCGCACCTATTTCTCATCCGGGCTGCTCAGTACCCGCAGAGATTTTCAGATTACCTCCACTTTACAGGTTCTCTTTCACCGCATAGCGAACAAAATCAACAACTATGGGCAAATCACAGACGAAGAAGAAGACTAGGGGCGAGAGGCACAACCCGATGCGAGTACCGGATGCTCATCTGGGCCAAGGGACCGGACAGAGCAAAGTTGACGCGTCGAAGGAGCGGGAGATGCTTCCGGTCCTCAACAAGGTGAGAGAATAGCGTCTGGATGGAAGCGAGTCTGACGGTCAGCTCAAGTCGGCCGAGTACGCCGACCGTACCTGGGCATGTGCGGCGATCTGCAACTTGATCCAGAACGACCCCGCTACGAGGCGGATGTTCCAGAGCAAGAACGTGGTCGGAGTCTTGATCGAGAGATTAACGGATGACGTCGATGAGGTCGTGGTCGAGGCTTCCGGCGCGCTCAGGTATGTCTCAGCAGGCCTTACCAATTTATGACTAACGAGAGAAACCTCGCTATTGACGGCGGACATGAGCTGTGCGCCGAGATGTTCAACAAGGGCATCATGCCGCACATCACCCTGCTCACCGGAAAGGTCAGCGCTTTGCAGCCCCGCACGGAGACAACAGCTGATTCTAGATTTCGTCAACTATCGACTCCATCGTCAACCAGATCTCCGGTGCCGAGGTGACCGATGCGCAGCTGCAAAGCAGGAAACACCTGCTCAATCTCGCCGAGAATGTGATTTCGCTCATCTGGTGTCTGGCAGAGGCCAACCACAAGACGCTGGCTGCAATTAACGCCGCGAATGTCGATGGGCTGCTACTCAGGGCGCTCGCGGGGCGGGAGATGCTCGGCCAAGGCGTCGCGCTCGCTGCTGGTGAGTTCTGACTTTAGGACTCATTCTGACAGCAGCACATGCCCTGTACTCGCTCAGCCAAGACAACTGGCCGTTCACCAGAAACGTCATTTCGCAGCCCGCTGCTTTGACCGAGCTCGTCAGCATTGTTCAACAAGACCACGTTGTCGTCCCAGGCAAAGGAAAAGGAAAGGGGAAGGCGAACGCCGTGGTTGAGGATGATGGAAGGGGTCTCCTTACCCGGGTGCTGGTTGCTGGTGAGTAACACTGGGGAGGAACGTCGTGACTGCTGCTCATGGACAGGTGCTCTCCGACACCTCGTTCGACCCGGCTCAAAAGCCGACGCCCAAGTGGACATCGTTGCACTCACAAACTCTACCATCTTGCCCTTGGTCAACTCGTTGCTCGACCTTGACCTGAACGATGCGGCCGCTAAGGTTGCTCAGCTTGTTAACGAAGTGGTTCGTGGCGGTCTCTGTCATTGGCTAGATTCTAATTGCAGCCTGCCAACACGACGAAGCTGGAGAAGGGAGTCAAGACGGACCACAAATCGGCCGCTGAGACCGCGCTGGACCAGATTGAGCGTTCATTGACCACGGTCGTTGTCGGTCTGGAGATCTTGACAGGAGTGTGTGCTGGACTAGAAGACGCCGAGCTTGAAGGCGAGGGAGAAGGCGTCGCAGAGGAAGGCGAGGGTAAGTGTTTCTGCGACTCAGCTGTGTGTTAGCATTGCTGACGACAGACGACGATGCGATGGAAGAAGATGACGGGAACATCAGTGATGAGGCTCTCATCGAGCAGGGCCGGGATCCTGCTTCTGCGCCCAACGGCTCGTCTCAAGCCAAAATTGCAACTGCAGTCACCCTTTCTCACTTGCTCACCACCCTCTCATTACCTGCCCGTCTGACCACGCTGGCCTCCCTTAACTCGCTTTCTTTCCCGCCGTCATCCGCCATGCCGTCGATACACCCTCCGACCACCTCCGTCCTTTCCGTTTTGCACCTCAGGGCTCTTGAGACTCTCAACAATCTTCTCCTTACCGTCGTGGCTTCGCTGCCCGAAGACACGACGCAACGCTCGCAGGTTTCTGGTGTGATCCCGGTCGACCAGGTATGGACCAGCAACTTTGGCACCATCGACATGCTGCTGTCCGAGCCGCAGGCGTTGTCGCAGAAGGGTCAGGAGCTGCGGATGGAGGTGCTGGAGATGGCGCTGGGCTGCACGTGGGGTTGTGCGAAGATCGCGCCGGAGGCTCTGGTGCGATCCTACTTCAGGCTGAGTGTTCCAGCTGACAAGCAGACCTTGAGCGACTCACAGGTCAAGACGCTCATGGACGGTCCTCAGGTTCTGCGCAGCGACCTCGCCAAGACGCGATGCGTCGACACGCTCGCTGCTCTCGCTTCTCGGCAGACCGTCTCGGTTGAGGAGAACAAGGTCAGTCTTGGCTCGATTCTTGCGAGATGACGATACTAATAGGCAGGTCATCGGTGGATGGCTCGTCTCGCAGATTGCCTCGACGACCAACACCGAGATCCTTGTGGCGATTTTGAACGCGGTCATCGATGTCTACTCGGACGAGACGAGGGCGTACGACTCGGTCTTCGTCAGCGAGGGATACCTCGACGTCCTGTCCAAGAGCGTCGGACGAGTTCGGGCGGAAGTCCGCAAAATCGATCGACGGAAGAACCTGCAGCTGCGGGCGGTGGGCGAGGAGGTGTACGAGAACCTGACGGCTTTCATCAAATACCGCCGTGCTCTGCGCCGATAGACTCGGCATGCCTCCGCATCATCTCCATAGTTGATCTAGTTACACATACATTGCATGACATCTGATGCATTATGATTGACGTTGCCTTCTCTGCGATGTTGCGCATGCGACAAGGACCAAGACCCTTACTCCACCTCGTCCGCCCCACCGCGGCGGCGTCGGTGCTTTCTCGCCTCACGGTACCGCTTCTTCCACTCGGTCGTGAGATTGCCTCGATCCCTATTCCAGATCTCCTTCATCGTCTCATCCGTCTCTCCCTCTGCACGCCAGAATCCCCTCCATCCCTCCTGCTCCATCGCCTCGGCGTACGCATCCTTGCCCTTGCGAGCCGCGGCACCGCCGCCCGCAGCTGCATCTCTTGCGAAAGTCGACTGCGTGGGGAAGAACAACGGGATGTTCGGGTCCGGGTCGAACAAGCCTGCGACGCTCGCGCCGGGCTGAAGCACCTCGAGCGGGGCAAGCTCGTCTGCGTTATCGGGCCGGAGGGACGGCGCGAGTGGCACGTCGAGCTCGTCGAGCTCCAGGTCGGGGTCAAGGTTCGCCATGAGCGAGAACCCGCCGCTGGCTCCTGCGCTGGACGAGCCGAACATGTCTTTGAGCGGCACTGCCGTAGCGGCCTTTCCGGCGCTTTTGATTGGAGCGTCGGCCACCTCGTCATCCGAATCGCTGTCGCTTTCGTCCAAGTCCGACGCTGATCCAGAGCCTGACGAAGAAGACGATGACGATGACGATGATGATGGCGACGAGGACGAGGACGAAGACTCAGAGTCGGAGTCGTCGTCCTCAGACGTTTCCTCGTCCGAGTCATCTCCGTCCGGCCCGCCTCCTCGAAGTCGCAGGACCGACCAATCCTCCTCGTCCTCTCCGTCACTCTCTGCGAAGCCGCCAAAGTTCGGCTTGGGCGGGCTCGCAGCCTCCACATCACCGCCGAAGAACGAGCCGAGCAGGTCCAAATCGCGAGATCGTTCCGCGAGAACCTGCTTGCGCAGGGGATCAGGAACGGCGATGCTGTCGTTCGTCTTCTTCGGGGCTGGTCGACCTTGACTTGAAGGCCGCTTACGCGATGCCGACAATGGCGAGGTGCTAGCTTTGGCGGAGCTGACTGCGCTACCGTAGGGTGCTGTCTCCTCCGCTGACGTCACACTCTCCGCGACGTCCGCACTCTCAGCGTCCTCGACCAGCTGCTCTTCCTCAGTCGCGTCGTGTGCAGGGAAGAGAGGCGATGAAGGAGCTTGAATGGCCGCCTCAGCGACGGCCGCTGCCATGGCATCCCCGGTCGTGGTCCGGGCCTGGCCCGGGCGGCTCGCGAATAACGGCGATCCACTTCTCGAACGCTTTTGGTCGTCGCGCACGGCTGCCGTCGCGCCGGTAGTGCGCGTGGAGAACAGGGGCGACGCCGAACGGCGCGCGACGCCTCGCGGCCCGAACAGCTCTGACCCGCTGTCCGCTTCGTCGGCGGTCTCATCCTCATGGGAATCCTCCTCGTCGGGATCCTCAGCCTCCCCTTCGACACGCCGTCTGGGACCCCGGACAAGTTGCTCCTGCACCACCTCGCCGTCCACCATCCTGCGCCATGCCCCGACTATGACCGTGTCGTCTTGGCCATCCTCGTCGGCGATCACGTCCTCCTCCTCATTCTCTTCATACCACTCCCAAACTCCCTCCACAGTGCCCACGGCTCCATCTGGAAACACAGACTCGTCCAGATGCGTCGGTGACCATAGAGACGGGTTGATCACTCTGCGTCGAGCCCGCTTGGGCGGCAAGCGTTTTCGCGCCGGGTCTGCCGTCGTTGTCTGAGCCTTGAGCGGCAGCGCATGCGTCGGTCGCATGGCGAGGGGACGGATCAGATGGCCTTCAGGCGTCAAGCTCCAGAACTTTTCTCAGCTGTGAGTGTCAATGCGCGATCGAAATGCTCACCTTGCGCTTCGAGCAGTTGACCTCCGTCGTCAGTCGCATATCTTGCGCTTCCTTGCCGATGCCCGCGGCGTAGTCGACCGTTCTTTGCCGCCTTTTCCTCTTCCTCTCCCTCAAATCGACCTCTGCTTGTGGCGGATTGCGTTCCTTATCCAAGCGATCGCTCCATGACGGCTTGGCCTCGGCTATGCGCAGCTGAGCGCCCCTCCACATCGAACCGGACATGATGTTCAGGCCTGCGCATTAGCTAGCTAATCACAGACCACATTCAACGCACACTTCTTGAGCTGAGGTGCAGTCGTCTGGATAGTCAGGAAAGTGAATGGCCGTCTGTCGCCTACGGGGTCAGCGGAAGGTACGGGGTTTATGCAGATCACGACGAACCAAGAGCATCTGGCGCGAGCTCGTCCACTGTCCTGACCGTGCCAAAGGCGTTGAAGCGGGCCTTGAGGTGGTCGATTGTGATATTCGGCGTGATCCCACCGACATGTAGCCGTTTCACCAGGACTTCGGAGCTCATACTGGCGATGTCAACAGATCGAAGTGCGGATGAACCTCGAACGGCCAGAAATTTAGACTAATTCGCTAGCCGGTGATCCGACTCGGCGGTCATCGCCGTGATGGCGGTGCGACCTTCCACGACTGTTGCCGGTTGACCGGACCTGTGAAAGGTGCCATCAGTTCCGAGTCTGCCATAGCGGTACGCCGTTGGTATATATATGATGATGCACCGGTGTCCTTGTTCTTTATAACAGTCATCATGGGCACCGGCACACCGAAGCTGACCGACATCAAGCAACTCTTCATCCTGTACGCCGACCGCCCGTGGCTTGTCCGAGCCAACTATCAACCTAATCCACAGAGGCGATTCGTATTCGGACGTTGGTTGGCGTCTTCCAGGCTGTGCCCTACCGACGGAAGAGAGCCCTATGGGCATCGATGATCCATGTAAATGGGTGAGATGGTGTGCCCCAGCTCGATGGCAAGACAATTGGGTACGTGGTCACGCTGTTGCTCGCAAGCCTCGTGTCCTGGCGCATCTGTTTACGCGACCAGGTGCAACACCTCTCGCGTGATCGCCAAGCTGCAGGACATGATATGAGGATATACGACTTTGCACAGGGCGGTTCGACGCTCGACGACGTGCTGGAGCAGTCTGAGGCGATGAGCAAGCTGCTCAGGGACCGAGTGGTCGACCTGGACGCGGACAAGGCGGTTCTAGGTATGTCCTGTCTGGCAAAATGAGCTGATTTCAGTCGTCTGGGTGGGAGTCAACGACGTCTGCCTCATGGACGAGCATGGCATACCACGTGCGATGACCGCCCTGACTGACGTACTGTCGAGGTGCTACGACGCCGGGCTCCGTCATCTGGTCCTCTTCGACGTCCCGCCCCGTACGAAGCCCAAGCCCTATTCTGGTGGTAAGCATATCTTCTACTGCCGGTCGAGTGATGATAGCTGAGTTCGCAGAACCGATCATCCGCAATATGCTGATGAAGAACATTGGCTCGTGGAACGATGCCCTCAAGGGGCCGGCGGCGGAATGGAAAGGGAAGGTCGGCACGTCCCTCAAGCTTTTCTCGGCTAGTGATGTCTTTGACGATATCATGGACCGTCCAGAGCAGCACGGCTTCACGCAACGAGACACTTATACCTCTGGCGGTGGCATATGGGCAGACCATGTTCACCCCACAGAAGCGGTCCACAAGGTCGTCTTCGAGGCGTTCAAGGCGAGGATGCAGTAGGGCAAAGGACGCCCAAGCCGCCCTTGATTTGTGGATATGCATTCCATTGCCAATAGGGCTCTGCAGCCCACTGGTGCCGTGAGGATCATAGAGCTTCTTCGAGGCTCGCAAGCCTCGGATCGGCCCAGCACGCGCTGAAACGAAGCCGAAGCCGGCGTTCCTTGCGTAATTTCAGAATTCACTTTGCGGTTCATCCTTCCATTACATCTGCTGCAGTATCTCTTGCCGCATGCCATCTTTCACACGCCGAACACCCACGGCGCAAGCCAAGCCGGCACCAGCAGGGACCATCCCCGCTCTCAGCGCGTCCACACCTCCACTGTATCTCCTCCCGACAGGCATCCCGTCCCTCGACGACCTGCTAGGTGGAGGGCTACTTCTCGGCGGTATCCTCGGCATACTCGCGCCGGACCACCATACCGCCTGGTCTCGCCTTGCGGAACGATACTTTATAGCCCAAGGGCTCGTCACGGGTCAGCGGAGCGTCGTAGTGGGCGAGCCGGGCGAGAGTCACGACGTTGTCGCGGGTTGTATGTG
This sequence comes from Papiliotrema flavescens NRRL Y-50378, assembly GCA_000442785.1. Lineage (NCBI taxonomy): Eukaryota > Fungi > Basidiomycota > Tremellomycetes > Tremellales > Rhynchogastremaceae > Papiliotrema > Papiliotrema flavescens. The sequence goes on from CAUG01000148.1 coordinate 28,320, forward strand.
GGTTGATGAGCGCACTACTGCGGACGGGAGCGAGAGCGAAGGCGAGGGTGTCGGAGGAGCTGTCGGCGAGGGTAAAGGCGGGATGCGGATCGCATGGAGGTATGAGCGAATGAAGAAGTTTCAAACGACCATCAAAGGTGAGTGGGCGCGCAAATCGAGCTCGTACATGAAGCGGGCTAGGAGGACTTCATCTGACCCGCAGGAAGCGGCCCCGAGCTCAATCTTATGACACCCATACCCGCCGATTTCCTCTCACACCTCGAGCAAACGGGCGTGCAGACGTACATCCCACTAGAGAGCTCCGGCTCGAGCTCCAAATCGGTGGGATGGAGCATATTGGCGAACGCGCTACGCAGCATCGCGGATGTGCTGGCGAAGCATGATGACAAGACGGCTCTGCGATTGACCGTACATGATCTCGGCTCAGTGGACTGGGGCTGTCCTACAGCAAGTGTGAGCTGACTTTCGGACTGTCCGATCTAAGACCCGTCTGACTGGCAGGAGATTCATCGATTCTTGCATGCCTTGCGTGGCCTCATCCGTGCTCGATCGGTCGGCGTGCTAGTCACGTTCCCCTCGGACGTGTGCCGTTCAGGTCCCAGCGGCAGCACAAGCGTCGACGAATGGACTTCTCGTGTGGGGTGGAACGTCGACGCCTTGATTGAGCTGCGCGGCTTCGGCGGTGCGTCCAAATTGCATATTCACGACATCTGGCTGATGATAGATGATCCGACACTCCCACCCCTCTTCCACCCCTTGCACGGCTTGATCTCCCTACCCGTCCTCCCTACCACCCACCATCTCCTGCCGCCCTCATTCAAACACTCCTCGTTGCTCGGCTTGGCCGGTACCGCCGGCTCCGGCGGCGCAGGCGAGAACAACCTCGGTTTCAGGCTCAAGAGGAAGCGCTTCGTCGTCGAGACTGTGCATTTGGGCATCGAAGGCGGAACGGGCGAACGCCGGACGGAGCCCAAACCGGAACTGGGCAGTCTCGTGGGCGCATCGACAGCGGCAAGCGGACCGAGCGAAGGGGTGGAAAGAGTCGAACAGCCAGAGCGGGCACCCGCGGAGGCAAGACCGGCACCCGGCCAGCAGGACCAAGCAGCCAGAATACCTAGAGGGGCTGATAATGATAAGCCGAAGAAGCCGAGAGCGAGGGTGCGTTTTGGTGGGGAAGAGGAGTTGGGGGCGCCGGAAGTGCAGGTAGAGAGCGGCGCGTCTGCGGGCGGCCACGGGGAGCACGATCATACGCATGAGCACAGTTATGGCCATAGCCACGGCCAACCCTCCGCCCGGCCGGTGGTGCGACATGATCGACCGGACCTCTACGAGTTCTAGGTGATAACATGATGCATACCATAACGCCAATCTGCCTGTCTTTATCGTCCGCTATATATCGTCGTGTGTTCACGACTTCGTCAACAAATTGATGTCAGTTATGGAAATGCGAACAAGGTCCTGGTGTCGCAAAGCGTCCAGGTTTAAGCTCGGACAGCTCGAAGGAACTTTCTCGTAGCCCTGATGAGCGACTTCGAGTCTGCTAATGCCTGATGTCAGCTCCACAGCGTCATATCGTCATGATACATACCTTGGAGTGCTCCTCGACTTTTGCTCGTTCGTCTCGCTGTTTGGCTTCGAAAGCAGCAACGGCCGCATCGACAGCGCCTGGGCGTTTCTCGTCTGCCGTTAGGACGACGGCATATCTTGCGACTTACAAGTCGCTCCAGCTTCCTTCAGCACCGCGATCAGCGCCTTGTGGGACTGCGACCACTCCGTAAAGGGCCGGGCTATCTGGTTGAAGCATAGCTCCTGCTGTTCAGCTGCGCACCCCAGCCTCGATCGAACCAAGAGGGTATGCACATTAGAGCGGGTTCTGTGAAGTCGCTTTGGAGTGCAGTTTTGGGCAGTGTGCGCGACGTTGACACGGCTGGTTGCTGATACTCACGCCTCGCTTATTCCAGGTCGCGTAGTATTTCTGCAGATTGGCGTCTTCGTTCTTGATGGCTTGATCGTAATGCGCGAACGTGTTCTCCACGGCTTTGATCCTGTCGTCAGCAATGTCCGGGCTGGGTGCATGAGACGACTCGCATGTTCTCGGTGGCATGTTCACCTGATGCCACCTCCGCCAGCTCTTTCTCTGCGGAGGTGAAGATATCTTCGAATCGCTGCTGCTCGGCCTCGAAGATGTCGACGTCAAGGTCGGCGCGCTTCCTGCCTGACCGTGAGCGCCACTCAACCACGAAGCTGCAGTGTAGCTGCCAGGGACGAACTTCGGGGTCGATTCGTGGTCTTCCTACTCTCGCTTCTGGTCTCAACATCCAGCGAGGTGGGCAGTCCCGACAACAAACCGTAAGAGCTGACTGGAAGGGTCCTTGTCGCCATCGTCATCTTCATCCGAGTCCTTCTCAGCTTTCGCATCGTTCTCGTCCTCGTCGTCATTGTCTTCGTCGTCATCATCTCCCTCGATTGCATCTTCCCTGTCTTGGACTTCGCGCTTGATCTTCTCCTTTCCCTTCCCTGGCTGCCCGCGGCTCTTCCTGGACGATGTCTCCTCATTATCGTTGTTCTCGCGTTTGGCCTTTTTCCTGCTCTTGTCCTTCCCCGGCGGATAATCTTCGTCGCTTTCCTCCTCGGTCTTACTCTTCCTCTTCTTGCTATTGTCGAGCTTGGGTGGAGCGGTTTTGCGAGGTTGTTTCTTGGTGGCTGGCGGGGGAGGAGATCTGGCGCGGAATTTGGTCTTGGTCCCGGGAGCGGGTTCTGACTGACGTTTCTTGGCTGCATGTCAGGGTCGTCAGCGAGTTCACCTCACGAGGCATGATCCCGATCTCTAAATTGTGAGTCTGGATGCGATCGCCTTGGGCTGTAGAAGGGAATGCCTTCGTCGTGACGGGCAAATGTCAAACAGGTCGGTTGACTGGACTGGTGTAGGATGGCTCCAGTGAGCGGTGGCGGCAATGTCCGATGACGGAATCGCGTCTCAAAATCAAGACGCGTCGCGTCTGGCTGGCAGAAAGTCATGTCAAGACGTCGTGAAGCTCCGTAGCATCGACTAGAACACATCTGACTCTGACTCGCTGTTGTCGTTGCCTCAGGCCCATCTCCTTAAGCCCCCACCATGTCCGCCTCGGCGCCCATGTTCGAGTCTCTGGGCTTCTTCGACTTCGAGAGGCCGCCTTCGCCTCCGACGACATCAAAACAGCCGAGAAACGACCAAGCGGATGACGACTTCGACATGGAGGCCGAGCTGGCCATGATGCAGGAGGAAGAAATGGAAAGGCGGAGACGGCCGCTGTTTGATGATCCGCCCCCGCCTATGGAGGAAGAGGAGCCGGACTGGGAGGAGGACGAGGCGGCAATGGCGGACGCCTGGGCGGATGATGCGGCTGGGTCTACCAGTGTCATCACTCAGACGGTGACGAGAACGACTACGGCCACCACCTTGAATATCACTTCGGCCGCTATGGAGGGAACGGAGTCTGGACAAATGACATTTGGCGACTCGGACATATTCGATGCGCCAGTGGCTTCTTGTAAGTGGTCGGCGACTTGTGACGTCGAGCTCACGGCCAGCTTCACGGCTCCAATTAGACACTTTCCGCGAGAGCATACCCACACTTGCTCCTGCAGCGCCATGCAATCTCCCTCCTCTGTCGGCTGAGACCGCGGCAGGCAAGCCTGTAGCGTTCAAGCGGAGAGCAAGGCCCAAGATGCTCGATACAACGGTTCGTGCTCTATCAAGCTTCCTGGATGATCCTGACACGGCAGGCGGATATTGAGAAGAGCGTCTTTGGATCCTCAAACTTGTTGGAACAGCCATTGCATCATATCCTGCTGGAAGTAAACGAAATGCGCTCGAAAGAGACCGACCTCAAGTGCGTAGCTCTCTGAATCTCAGCAATGTGCGGGCATTGACAGCAGACTGCAAAGGAGGATCAATCCCGTGCAACGTGTACCCGCAACGGCGCTGTCGACCGTGATGTGGACGGACAAGTACCGCCCGAAAAAGTTCTCCGACCTCATGGGCGAAGAGGTGAGCAGACCAAGCTTCGCATCCGTGACCCGGCTGATCGCAGCGAGTGCATCGGGACGTCATCGGATGGTTGAAGGAATGGGACAAATGCGTTTTCCGGCGCGCCAACCCACCGAAGAAGCGCAAGTTCGACTTTGACGAGCAGGAGAATATCCCGATCGACCCGCTGGGTCGACCTCGAGATAGGGTACGTGTTCCATAAGCCACGCAGCTGTAGCTGACGCCAGCTTTTGCTATTATCGGGTCCACCTGGATACGGCAAAACGACACTCGCGCATATCGTGGCCAAGCAAGCGGGGTACAAGACGCTCGAGATCAACGCCTCGGACGACCGGTCCGCGGCGACCGTGTCGACAAGGATCAAGAATGCGATAGAAGCTGGGAGTGGTCTGGCGTCGGACGGGAAGCCGACCTGTGTGGTCATTGACGAGATTGACGGCGCGAGCGGAGGTGGTGATACGGTGAGCATGCTGTGCAGGTTGTGAGCGCTGGCTAACGATGTAGAGCTTCGTTCGCAGTCTGATCAAACTGATTCAGGACGTGCCGGCTCGACGGAAAAGTAGGTTGCTGAGATGGTCTGAGCTGACCCCAGCAAATACTCCTGCCAAACCATTACGCCGGCCCATCATCTGCATCTGCAATGACTTGTAAGTTGGCCGATTTGCTCCAGTCGGCCCTGACCAGAAGATACGCTACTTCGCTGCGGCCGTTGCGACCATACGCCCGGGTCATCCGATTCCGCAAGCCCCAGCCACAACTGCTCGTCAAGCGACTACGCGATATCTGCGAGCGAGAGACGTTATCAGCGGACATGCGGGTTCTGACGGGCCTGGTGGAGATTACTACTGGCGACGTGCGGAGCTGCCTGAACACACTACAAGTGAGCTTTATATCACGACTTGCGCTGACTTCAGTTTATCAAGTCCAAGTCCGCCGTGGTAACTGATGAAGCCATCAAGTCGTCATCGGTCGGCCTGAAAGACTCTGGCACCACGCTGCAGAGCGTCTGGAATGACCTCTTCATTCCTGTCTCGGCAAAGGCTCGACGTAAAACGGCGGGTATTGACAACGGCAAGTTCGTCAACCGCCTAGTACACGCCGTCTCCTCATGCGGCGACCATGACCGCCTAGTTCAGGGTCTGTTTGAGCATTACCCGAATCTCAAGCCGCTCGATGCGAGTCTGCAGAATGTCTGCAAGATGCACGACTGGGTGCAGTACTACGATCGACTGCATGGTCGGATCAGCGAGAATCAGGAGTTCGAGTTGATGGGTTACGTCTCATACGCGATTGTGCCTTGGTACTCGCACATGGCGGCTCCGGCCAACACGACGAAACCAACTGAATGGCCGAAGATGGACTACGAGGTCAGCGAATACGATCCGAGAAGCGAGCAGAGCTGATGTCAGGCGTACCAGGCTCGGACGGTGAACGAAGAGGTCGCTACGACCATGAAGAATGCCATCCCAGCGGTCTTGCGTTCACTCTTTTCACCAACCACGGCGCTTACAGAGCTCATCCCTCTCTTGATGCGAATCATCTCGCCGCCTTTGAGACCGGTGAGTCGAGCTCAAGAAACAGTTCACTGGACGGGACTGAAATCAGGTGAATGCGAACATTGTAAAACCAGCGGAGAAAGCGGTGCTCGACAGACTGGTCGAGCTTATGATTCCTCTCGGACTGAGCTTCTGGCAGGAGAAGAGTGAGAGCGGGCAGCCGATGATGCGGCTCGAGCCGTGAGTCAGATCTTATGCCGGAGACCAGGTCCCTGATCAGCAGACCTATCGATGTCTTTGTACACTACGACGGCAAGCGTGCGGATGACATTGCCGCGTCGAGGTTTGCTGTGCGGCAGCTCGTTGCGCAAGCTGTGAGTGAAGCGGGGACGGCCTGGATCTGACGACAGATCGATGCCGAGCGTGCCAGGCGCAAGGGCGGCAGCGAGACGACGACGTCCGGGGCAGCGCAGCTTCAGGGAGCTTACAGCAATGCCAAGTACGTCTAGACGCCGGTCGCCCAGCTTTAAGCTGTAGGAGCTGACGTCAGGAACGGCAAAGCCGCAGTGCAGCCCGCTTCGGAGGTGATTGCAACGGATTTCTTCGGTCGCACCATCGTCAAGGCTGTGCCGGCGGTGGCAGAGGGCGACACCGAAGGTATGTCCCATGAGCACGGGGTAGCTGAGCTCTGCGCTGATTGGCAGATGTGTTCATCGAGCAGCCCAAGCAGAAGTTCAGAGCAGTATACAAGTTCAACGAAGGATCCTCGAGCGCTGTCCGGAAGCCGATCAAGATGAGCGCGTTGATGTGATGTGGCGGAGCCGTCCGAGCGGATGAAGTTCGGGCATTTGGTAGCCCTTTCTGGCCTGCGCCAAGTGGTTTGCGAACGCTGGTGGAGTATGCATGCACTCGCCGATTGCGTGGCCTATGTCGGGCAGTCCGAAGCGACGCCCTTGAAGTAATGAAATTGCGCGACTTCTGTGCGGGGCTTTGAGGCGATGACGAATATCGGCGTAATTACCTGTCTGCGCTGCTCGGTTGTGCCCCCCCTCCCTCACTCTCACGTGCACCATCAGCAGCGACGGCGACTCGGCATGCTAGTAGATCTTGGTACAAGAGACTCGCTTGGATGATCTTTGTTGGACATCTGTCAAAGCGGGGTAAGCGAGCGGGTGGTTTGGTCCTGGATGATATGGCCAATCAGAACCCCAACATATCATCCCATTCGGCGGCCCTTCAAAGAGATAGGGGTCGATCCAGATCTGACGTGAACCCACTGAGACAGCGCTGGGCGCGGGCAGTGCGGATATTGAGTGAAAGCTTACGTTGAGCAGACAACTGTCCGTGAGGCGGTTGTCAAGCTGTAATATCCGGTGGAGAAGCTTATATACCTGCCTCTGCTGATACGCGGCAAGGCAGCGAGTCCTTATCGGGGTCTGCTGCGCGAAAAACGGAGTACCTGGCGTTTCTTGCCCGCGCCATCAATTTGCCACTAGTCATAGGCTTTGCCCGCGCCGACCCGCCTGGCCCGGCAGGCAAGGCTAGCTTCCTGAACGGGCAATCACTCGGTGATGGGACCTGAGCGCGAATCCTGAATCAGGGTGTCGAGCACAGACGGGCGGTTTTTGGCCGCGCCTCAGGGGGAAGGCATTGGTCTTTTGCTGTTGCCAATTTCCCCTGAGCGTTTTTGCACCCGCCGTCCTTTGGCCTGGGAGCTGCGTTGCTCTCGCCTGACGGCCAGTGCCCTGCTCACCCGTTCCTACCCCCGTCGCTCCCCTACCCCCCTCCCCTGCGTCGGCTCGCCCTATTCCTGTTTGCATCGTCCTCACCACCACCTCTTCTTCATCCTCACAAGACCACCCAGACTCGTTATCATCATTCGGTAACATCAGGCATAGCAGCTTCAACGACGCTTCTTTGTGTTGTTCCGACTCCCTAGGGTTAACGCTGAGCTCGTGAGTGTCTGCTGCGCTTCGTTGCACCCGCGTCGCGGGGCGACTGGATCCGCCGAGGGGGGTGCGAAAAGAGAGGGTGTCAGGTAGAGCTGGCGTGGGAGATGGCGGTCGTTCGCTCCAACCCTCATTGGGGTCGACCGTTTGACTTTGCGCTGCGTATGCTCGTCGGCATCGCTCCATGCTCCACCGTACATGCTTGAAATGCCCATCCTCGTCTCCGTGTCGATGAAACAGTCTGAAGGATACTGTGCTGACCACATCTACCCCTTTTCCCGTCGCGCTTGTCTCCCACGTCCCGCCAATCGTCCACTTGCCATCCATCGCGCTAATCATCACGCCCAACATCATCCTTTGCATCCCTTTCAACCCATCTATCGATTCTTTCCCACGCACAGTGCTCGCGACCCACTCCAGCCACTCCTCACTTGACATACCCACACAACGCGATCACCCCTTAAATCGAACGATCACACCATCGGTCATACCCGCCATCGCCCACTTACCATCGCGCATACTTCACGACGCATTTGAACGCCTTAGAAGCGTATAGATTGCCCAAGCTGGACGTCTAAACCCACTTTCGACATCCCTCCGACCTCCTTGTGCACGTTTGAGATTCGTCTCGCGGCCTTTCCCACCGTATACATTGCCCAAGCTGGAGGTTTAAACCCTCTCCTTCACCCCTCCGACCCCCTTGTGCACGTTTGAGATCCGTCTCGCGGCACCTCTTCCTCTCCGCTCTCCGCCTCATCGCTTCACCCGTAACAACTTGACGAAAAACACATCATTGTATCGCCCACTTAAAAGGAACAAAAACAAATACCGCCCATCAACCAGTACCACCACAAATCTCACCGACAATGGCACAACTCTCCGTCTCCCCGCTGTCCGGTTCGCCCACCGACCAGCCTTTCCCCTCGCCCGCCCTGCCGGGCAACGCCACCGCGACGTCCACTGCGGTCCCGGCCAACACCACCGCGGCTCCGGCTAAGCCAAAGTCCAAGCCTCGAAAGCGTGTCAACACCGCTGAGAAGCGACACCAGCACAACGCCATCGAGCGACAGCGACGAGAGACCCTCAACGGCAAGTTCTTCGATCTCGCGCGATTGCTCCCTGCGCTTGCGGCCTCTCGACGACCGTCCAAGTCGGCCATCGTCAACGGCTCGATCGCGCATCTGACCTATCAGCGAGACCAGCGACTCTTGGCGTCGCGACTGCTCAAGCAGCTTTCGGCCGAGCGAGACGCCCTCGCGAAGGAGGTCAACGAGTGGCGAGCCTCGAGCGGCTTCCAGACTCGTGAGATCACCAATCTCGCCGAGGAGATTGAGGAGGTTTGCAGTGTCGAGCAGGAGGTCTTCGGAACCTTCGCCAATGTCGAGGACGAACCCGAGGATGATGACATGCCTTCCGAGGTCGCATCGTTTAACGGCTTGATCACACCTCGACCCTCGACCGACATCAACGAGATGCACCTCCAGAGCATGTTCGGCAACTTGCCTGTCGCGCCCGTGGCCGCACCGCCTTCCGCACCCTCGATGTCTCAGAACTGGTCCAACGACTTCAACTTTGCGCTCAACAACTCCAACGTGTTCCCGTTCAACCCATTCCTTGCGGACCCGGTTGAGCCCGCCACATCTACCTCGCCGGCTTCGTCGCAGCAAGGTGGCGTCCTCACTCCGCAGACATTCAACGAGATGATGGTCAACCACACGCCGTCGCCCCGATCGTCGAACGGGCTCGCCTCGTCCGTTGAGGATGTCAAGCCGACCATGCAGGCGTCCCAGAACGGATCTGCCCAGTGGACTCCGGCTCAGATCCTGCTCGCGCAACAGATTCAGAGACAGCAACAGCAGCAGCAGCAGCAGCAGCAACAGCAAAGCCAGGCTTTCGCTTCGCACTTTGCCCAGCCGCAGGTGTCGACTCCTGCGCCTCTCAACCCGGACCTGTTCTCGCAGCAGATCATGGCGAGCATGTTCGCCAACTCGTTGAGCAACAACACCAACGCGCAGCCGGATCAGATCGAGCTCTGGCGACGAGCGGCCATCGGCAGCATCCCTGCGATGCCGATGTCTCGACCCTCGATCAACCCGAACCCGACCTCTGTTCACGATCTCCGAGTGAGTGAAGACTTGACTGCAAGCTGAATACCGCTGATCCTCAGCAAGCTGTCCGAGTTGGCATGAGCATGTCTCCAGTCTGGACAGGTCAGAACCAGGCCGCGGTCGAGGGTTTTTAATTCTGCCGGGCTGCAAAGGTTTTCGCGGAAGGATTGTCATATAGGGTCAAAAGGATACCACCGCTGTCGTGAAGTTGCTTAGTACTTTTTCTCGTTCTTCTTTCTAACACCCCTCTTATTTTGTCGGTTTCAGTGGTACTTCGATGGGCTTCGTTGTAGCTGAATATATATGCACTTGATGAGAGTGATAATCGTTGCCCGTTGATTCCAGCGGGGACGGAAGTCGAGTTGATGCACTTCGAGAAGGCGTGGCGAATATGAAACATATGAAACCGAGACATCCTCGGCCTGCGCTGGCGTCAAGCTGCGGCTCGGCGGGCAGTCTAGCGTGTAACGCCACATGACGGGTCGCGCCACTTCGGGGTGTCCGTGATCGCCGATCAACCGCGCAAAGGATAGCCCTGGGCCCGGTAGGTCTGGCCTAGGCCCAACGGGCTTGGAGACGGCGATGTTCGAGGCCGGGGCGGATTGCTCATCTTACACCATCAGGCTCCTCTAGCGCGCTCCGGACGACGAGGTTGCCTTTGGCTTCTTGATAGACTGAGCGAAACTAAGTCAAGCTGATCCACGGCGATCAGGGTTCGGCGACTCCTCGTCTGCTCAGAGCTCGGCGAGCTTATTGCCTTGAGACGTAGACGGCTCCCTTGCCCAGGCATCATACTGGCGACAGACCCTGCAGCCCACACAACGACGCTGAAGCTTGCACACGTCACGGCCGCCTCCCCCGCCCGGCACTGATGGGTTGGCCTTGGCGATAATACTCTTGCCTGACTACTGAGGATCTATGATAGAACTCGCCAGGTCGCGCGCACGCCGGCAGCGCCGCAACTCGCGAGCAGGGGCTTCGATAGCGACAGAATACCAGGGACTCAGGCGAGCATCGTCCATTCCATGAACGCCAGCTCGCTTGCGCTATCTCTGCCAAAGGACGTCCGGTCCCGCTGCTGACCAAGGAGGTGGTGTGCCGAGCGGACGCCACACCTGGGGTCTTCGCGCTGATCCAGAATGATTCGCGCGGGAACCCCTGCAAACGCGCCGGAACGGCGTGGGGAGTCGCCGATGGGCGATCGATTGTGGGACGATGTCGCATGCGACGGGGGTGGGGCGTGCGGTATATATCCACGGCGGTCCAGTAGCGACCTCGATTTATCTGCTATCTATCACTCGTCTGCTTCACCACACCGCATCAACTGAACAATCGCTCCACTTCCAGACGCCTTGACTGCACCGCAAAGATGTCTTCCACCGTCAACACCGTGAGTCGCTCGGACGTTGCCTATTCCGAGACGCCGCCGGCCGCCCTCCTATCGTCGGCCCAGCTGTGTCGCCACGCGTGATTGCTCATGTCGAGATCCCCACGCTGACTCCAGCCCGTCAACTTCAACTGCAACTGCGGCTCGTGCGGCACCTCGTGCTCCTCTTGCACTTCCGGGTACGTCCGTCGACCCACCCGCAGACTCCCTCCCTGCTATCATGTCGAGGCCCGTTTCGCCTAGGTGGTGGGCCGATGCACCAAAGCGGCTCCCGCGTCAATCATCACCCTCCCGCACAATTCTCAACGCCTCCTCATGTACTACGGGCCGCCTCGAGGACAAGCTAGACGAGGTGGTGAGGCCGATGCTGACACACAGATGCTCTTGCGCGACCGGGTGCCACAACTAGGGCTCTGGCTGGCCAACCACCCCTCGACTGCTTCATCACCGGTAGCGCTTGGGAGACCACTACTCGCCTCTCTCGTCACGACGTGTGCGCTTTGTTTCGCGATGCTACTCTACCGATCTGCTTTGTAGCCGCTGGCCGGAAACCATTGAAGGAAGAAGAGGGGATGAGATCGCTGTGTACAGTTGGCAATGCATAGGTTAACATGTTTACTAATGTCTTGTGGGCTGGTCATCCGCTTCATCCTTACCTTCAGTAACAAGAACGACCCTTGCCTTGACACCCAGACGAGACTCTGAAAGTTATTCTGACGCACACACAGCGGAAACTTGAAGCAGGCGCTCGAGGCGAGCGCCGTTAAGCACTGCTCTCGGAGGCCGCCGCATAGGAGCCGGATATGAGTATATCGATAGTATCCTGCTCGGATTTCCCAATGGGTCTCAGCGAGGAATCAAGGAGTCCTCGCTGAATGCCCTTCGTTCCCGTGTGAACGAAGGCACAACTTTGCGTCTTCGTGCGGAGCATCCCAAGGGACCATGTCCGCGACGCGACGAGCAAGTCTGGGGAGTCTTCAAGGAGGGTCTCACTCAGCAGCTGGGAGAGCTCCTCGTGAGCGCGGGGTAAATCTTGCCGCTTGAGCTCTGAGAACAGGTCTGCTGTCAGTTGCAGGTAGGGACTTGGAACCTACCGGCTGCCCGAGACTGTCGGTACACTATGCCCAATGCTGTCACGCACATCTTGTACGTCTCCCAGGGCACAGCGAGCGCCGTGCATCCCCCGGTGAGTCGCGCTGCCTCGAAAGCTTCGGCGTCGTCCTTCCTGATACGCAGCTTTGAGAGCTCGTCAGTGAGGACAGTCTTGAGTGCTTGGGCCTTTGTGCGTAACGCAGTAAGATGTCTCTCTTCGGTGAACACGGCAGGGTCCAAGATGCGGTCCTTAGAACATTTTCTAATGGTGTCCACGATCGTCTTTCGGGCACGTTTCACAAGGCGCATCTTCGTGGCATCGAGTGCTTCTTTGGTGCCGTACAACTCAGCGAAGTACGTGAGCACCCGTCCGGCCTCTTCAGTTTTTGCCTCAGAACAGGAGGGTGCAAGGTGTGGGCCAGTGATCATGGCTCTGATGTCTGCGGGAAGCTGTCAGCGGTGCTCGCACTCTTTCGACATCAGGTGGCGGGGCTGGGTAGCTGGACCCACCAAGACCTTGGTACAGGCTCGCGGTCACGTCAAAGAAGAACTCAGCGTCCACGTCCCCGCCAT